>RJWM01052578.1:0-10068 GCA_004363535.1 Dasyprocta punctata | reverse complement strand
TCCTCAGAAAAATAACTAATATCCAAATATATAAAGAACTGAAAAAATCAAGCACCCAATATTAAAGAATCAATTCAAAAATGGGCATCTGAAGTGTATAGATACTTCTCAGATGAAGAAATAAAAACAGCAAATAAACTTATGAAAACATGTTCAACATCACTGGTCATTCAAGAAATGCAAGTTAAAACAATGCTGAGATTCCATCTCACTCCAGAAATAATGAGTATCATCAAGAATGAACCAGTAACAAATGCTGGCAGGGTTGTGGGGAAAAAAAGCAACCAATTTCCATTGTTGCTTTGAGTGCAAACTGGTACAAACAATATGGCAATAAATATGAAGATTTTTCAAAAAACTAAAATTAGAGGGTTCTATTTCACCTAGATATTCCCTTCCCAGGTATCTTCTTAAAAGAGCTAAATTCATCATACTACAGTGATATATGCACAGCCGTGTTTATAGCAGCACAATTTTAATAGCTAAATCTTGGAAATAGCCAAGAAGTCCATCAAGAGATGAAAGGATAAAGGAAATGTGGTTTTTATATACAATGGAATATTACTCTGCCACAAGAAGCATAAATTTAATAATCAGATATATTATACATAGGTACAAATGCCTTATGTTGAATGTCATCATTATGAATATCAAAAGTACACCAGTAAAATTAATTTTTAAAAAATATATATAAAATAAAAACTAGGCATTATATAATTTCCTTTTTATGACACTCATTGAAATGTAAAACTATAGGGAAATAATCAGAGCAGCAGCAAAGGGCAGGAGTATGAGGAGAGAATTGACTACAAAGAAGCAAAAGGGACCCTCTGGAGATGATGGAAATTTTCTGTCTTGATTGCTAGAGGAATAGGTTTCTGACTGTATATAATTTCCAAAACTCATGTATGACAGTTAGAAGGGTGAATTTCACACAAGAAACTCAATAAATTTAATTTAAATTAATTGTGTTACAAGCTATAATAGGTGTAAATAGAAGGGTTGGAGAGAGCACAAACAAGGAAAATAAAACTGCAACAGGATGGTGGATGCTTTGACAAAATAGGGTCTACCATCCCACAGGACATTGAGAGTGAAGTGGTCTGAGTTACTTCTTTCTCACTGCTGAGACAAAATACAGACACCCAGAGTTTAAGGGGGAAAAGGTTTATTTAGCTCACAATTTGTAGAGGTTTCAGTCCATAATCAACTTGTTCCAAGGCAAAGTGGCACATGGAAAAAGGGCAACAGTTCATGGCTATGGAACACAGCAACAGCAACAAGGGAGAGATACAAGACTCTTTTTGTCCCTTGTGTATAGACTACTTGCCTTTGAGTGGGTACATGTCTTGGTTACTTTTTCTCGTTGCTGAGACAGAATACCTGATGCCCAAAATTAGGGAAGGAAAGATTTATTTCTTACAGTTCTTGGGAGTTTCAGTCCATATTCAGCTGGATGCAAGGCAGGTTGGTGTGGTGGGGCACCCATTCATGGTGGCTGCCAAACAGTAAGATGCCAAACGGCAAAAGAGAGGGAAGAGACATGCCTTCTTCCTGCCCTTCCACTGTATATCGACTCCACCCCTGGGTGGGTGCTGCACTCACACCATCAATCCCCATGCCTGACAACAAACCAATTATAAACACTAGACTCAGCCATGCCCATGTCATGATTACATGAGACTTGGTGAGGCCACAGGAACATTAACCATGACAGTATATCTTTCACACTTTAATCTTGGCCAGAACTATGCCAAACCAATCAGTGGACAGATTTACTAATCATACACTCTTAGCATCACACATTTTAAATTCAACTGGTAAATGATTGGGTTGAAAATTCAATGTGAGTAAGAAGTGAACAGAAATAATTTTTGGTATTAAGATAAATAAAATTGGCACCAAACTTGCAGAGGTAATTGCAAAAAAGGCACATCTTTAGAAATTCCAGTGTCTTAGTTGCTCTCTCATTGCAGAGACATAATACAGAACACCCACAATTTAAAGGAGAAAAGGTTTAGTTTTGGCTTACAGCCTATAGAGGTTTCAATCCATAGTTGGCTGACTCCAAGGGAGGAGGGAAGGCAGAGAACCCTGTCAGAGGAGAAACAACTCATGGTTACCAGAAGCAGCAGAGAGAACAAGGGAGAAGTGAGGAAGAGTAAGAGACAGGCCATGCTTCCAATGACCCACCTCTTTGACCAGATTCCACCACTTAACAAGTCAGCCATATGCTGCTATAATCCGATCACCTTCTGAAAGCCCTACCTATAAGAACATGAGGTTTTAGAAGACATTTAGACAAAAACCACAACATCCACTAAGGAAAAGTACCCTGGAGGTTGCAAATGGAACCTTAAAATAGCTGATGATATTCATTCAAACTCTGTGTAAGGACTCATGTGAGGGATGCTCCAAACCACCTTAGCCAAATCTGGAGATGTGGAAAGAGAAAGAGAAAGAAAGAGAAAGAGAAAGAGAAAGAGAAAGAGAAAGAGAAAGAGAAAGAGAAAGAGAAAGAGAAAGAGAAAGAGAAAGAGAAAGAGAAAGAGAGACAGAGAGAGAGACAGAGAGAGAGAGACAGAGATTTGACTTTCTTAGAGGAGACTTTTTTGTTTTCAAATTTACCCATATAAGGAGTTTTATTTATTGAGAAGAATATGAAATTATTTTTGCAATTATATTTTATCTCCATAGTTTATTTGTATATAATTGTGTCTCTTTAATCTTATATTAAATTTAATTAAATTCTTGTTGTTTCTATGAAGTCCTAGTGATAAGAACTCTAAGTTCAGACATTGATAGTGCAAGATATAACACTGAACTTAACATTGAACTAGGACAACTACAGAGAAAGGAGAAAAACAAACAAGCAAAAAGCAAGGAATGAGTCTTTGAGGTTTCTATGATAATCTGATTTGTGTCAGAGTGCAGGAAGGGATGTTTCCTAACACAAAGTTTTAATTGAGAGTCAGAGATCCAATGTTATCTTCCCTCTGATTTTCTCTCATCTCCCCAGATTCTTAAGGCCCAGTTACATCAAAACATTTACAAGCTTCAATTATATTCACTCCCATAGTCAGACCAACATACTTCTTCCTGGAAGCTTCTGTTCTCCCAAGTCTGGCTGAGTGCTCATCAGTTCATCTTCCTAATAATATGCTTATCACACTGTGCAAGTGTATATTTATCTTCCCTAAATAGACTTTTAAATTGTGTGGCCAGAACCCAAGTCTGTATTACTCATTTTTATATCCTGAAATGAATATTATGCCTTGTTCATATTAAATAGTCCATAGCACACATTTAAATGAATACTCATGAACTTTAATTTTCTTCATATTAATTATAAAGTTAAAGGGCTAAGGAAACAACTAGAATTTTAATAGACCTAATCAATTTGTAACTTGTTTAAGAGTTTTCTTAATCAGCACCCACTAGGGTCTGAACCTATTTATTTTTGTACCAGTTAAGTGCAGAGTTAAGTAAGAATAAGACCAGATGGAGAATATAATACATTCTCACAGATTTCTTTTAACCTCCCACTAGGAAACTAATAAGACAGAGGCGGGGCAGTAGTACTAAGGAAAGAATGAAATATCTTCTGAATAATAGTTCTACTTAAAATATTTTCTTCATGAATGCCATAGTATTGGAGAATTCATTAAAAGGAAGAATACATATATATATATATATATATATATATATATATATATATATACTATTTCTTCAGAAATAGGAAAGATAAGAGATTCTTGAATGAAGCTCTCCTTTCTCAGCAGCAGCCTAATGGCTCTGACTTTCCTAAGAAAGGCTTTCCTAATAAGCTGTAAGATTTCCTAATCCCTGATTTGGGACTTTTATCTGTCTACCCATGAAAATAGAATAGTTTTAGAACCTGGTATTAATAGTGCTTAAAATTTAGAATTCCCTTTAAAAGAGTGACAAGATAGCTGTTAAGTATCTTCACTTGCTGAATATATGTACTTCTTGTCTTGGTTACTAGTCTCTCATTGCTGAGACAAAATACTTGACACCCAAAGTAAAAGAATACAAGGTTTATTTAGCTCACATTTTGTAGAGTCTTTGGTCCATAATCAGTTGACTCCAAAGCAGAGTGGCATATGGTAGAGGGGCAACAGTTCATGGCAGTAGGAGACAGCAAAAGCAACAAGAGACTTTAACAGTGTCTTTCTCTCCCTTTCATGCTCTGTCTAGGCTACTGGGATTAAGTCAGTGCCAAACCAATGAGTGTACTGATTTAGTAATCACACAACCTTAACCCCAGCATCAGACATTCTAGATTCAGACACCTCTGAAAAAGCCCCATCTATGACTGAATGATGCTTTAGGGGGATATCTAGAAATAAACCATAACACTCTGGATCCCTATTTTTCAACCATTCGGAGTTCTAACTCAAGATAGAAATTTTTAGCAATTTGCATTTATAATAGTGTGTGATAGAGAAATTGTTTTGAAATTGTTTTGAAATAGTTTTGTTGAAAAAAATTATTTGTAGTTAGACTTTAAAGAAAGAACAGAGTTCAAGGGCTGGGGATTTAGCTCAGTGGTATAAGTACCTGCCTCACAGGTGCGAGGTTGTGAGTTCGAACCCCAGTACCAAAAAAAAAAAAAAGAAAAGAAAAAAAAAGAAAAAGGAAAAGGAAAATAGGAAAGAAAGAAAGAAAGAAAGAAAGAAAGAAAGAAAGAACAGTTCAGATGAATAATGTACAGTGGGTATTAGAAATTTGCAGAATAACAGCAAGAAGTCATATGATCTAATAGGATAAACTAAGAAATATATACATATATTCAAAGAGCTTGATTTCTATCCATCAAATGATTGAAAATGCTTCTAATTCTCAATCATGATTTTGTGAAAATCTTAATGACAAAATAAAAGCCTCATTAAAAATGATAAATTATTTAAAATTCTGTATTTTCTCCAAGAAATTTTTTGTCATGAATTGTATGTTAAAATCAAATTTTGAATTTGACCAGGTGAAATGGCACACTCCTCCAATCTCAGTTACTAGGGAGGTTGTTACAGGAGGCTCATAAATTTGAAACCAGCCAGGGAAACTTGCTAAAACTCTGTCTCAAAATAAAACAAAACTGAAAAGTCTTCAGTATGTGGCTTAGTGGGAAAGTGCTTGCCTAATATGCATGGAGTCCTGAATTTGATCACTAGTACCACAAAAAGCAGTAACAACAAAAATATTGATCAAGTTTTAATTTTCAAAAGTAGGAATTTAGATATGTATAATGAAAAATCATATTGAATGAAATTTGATTGTCTACTAATGTTGACCTTAAGTCATATGTTCTATTAACACATTTACTAAAAACAAACAAACAAAACAATAAACCCGCTAGTAATCATGGAATCACTGAACAAAATAAGGAAGTTTATGAGATAGAAATCTTTCTGTTTACCTACTTTTCAACCTTGGCAGTTCATGAGAATTATCTACGAGCCTCTAAAAATTTGATAACCAAACTTCATTAATTTATTCAAATTTTCTTATGTAGGATTCAGTGACCTAAACAAACAGGGAATAATGAGATGAAAATTTCACTAACAAGTAAAATCAATAAAAGTAGAAGGAGCAGTTGAATAACCTTTTCTTCCTGATGGAGACATTCAATGTATATTTTCTAAAAGTACGATAATCGGTTCTCAAAACTCCCTTGCATGGTCTCAAGCAAGATATTTACAGTCTTTGTTGCTGCAGTTTCCTCACTTCTCAAATGGGGATTACAGTAAGAATGAAATGACTTATTATGTTCCAAGAACTTCGGCAAGGGTTTGTCACAATGCAATGTGACTACTGTGTATCAATTAAAAAACTAAAAATTTATTTATAACAAAGTATTGCTATGATGTTTTCAAAAAGGAGGTTTTGTATTTTGGGGGCAATAGTATTTTAAGCCATTTTGAAAGACCTTCATTCATGTTTTACATAAGCTATGTATTCCCGATTGGGAATTAGAAAGTAGAGAGAAGAAAAGAAGAACAGAAATAATTCTGCTATTCACAATAATTGATATTTATATTTTCAGCATATATTAATATTCACATTTATAGTCATGACTGAAGCCAGACAAGCTTTTTTGGGATCCAAATTCTGTCTTTCTCTAGTTTTGTGAGCTTAAGCAAGTCAAAGATCAATAATTTTCCTTGGAGTTGTATTACAGTGTTTGACTTCAGTTTCTTTCGGTGCTCCCAAGTTCACTGGTGCTTCATGCTACAGAATGCTAGTAAGCTGCACATGGGAAAGGACCCTGTTGGGTACTCTTTTGCCCAGCTCCCATGAACTGGAAGGGGACATAATTCTACATGAAAAGTTCTTAAAAGTAATATTGAATGAATGAATTAGTAAATGGTACTTATGTAATATTTATTGAATTAATTAATGAATTAACATTTAATTTAGATAGACCTTCACCCTCATGATTCTGTAACTACTTGTCTTGCTTTCATTTAAAGTTCATTTTCAAACTGTGGAATTTTCTCTCAATGATAAGCCAGTTAGAACTTCTATTACCATGTTTGGTATATCCTGCATTGTTATGTATATTGGATTTGTTTCCAAGTTTGTAGCCTGTTGAATTGGCAGGTGTGACCATGTCTTGGTTGGCTTTAATGGTATACTGCTTTTTCATTTTCAAGTGGGTATATCTCCTTCCTCATCACTCTCCCTTAGAATAGTGATGCCTATTTTTAAATGTTTTATATTATAGATGACCTTATGTATGATCTAATCAAGTTTAAATATTGTTTCACAATACTGGGGCTAAAAGAAGTCTGATACTTATTTCACACTTTATTCAAAAACAATTTCAAAGAGAATCACATATCTAAACAGAAAAAAAACTAAAAAACATATGCTAGAAGAAAATATGAGTAAAAGATTTTGTATAGGACACCCACATCATAAACTACAGAATTAAATTAATAAATTAGACTTATCCTAATAATTAGACTTATCCAAACTAGACATTTTCTTATTAAAAAAAACACCTAAGAAATTAATAAGAAGATAAGCCACAGGTTGATGAAAAATATTTGAAAAATATGTGCACACACACCCATATTCAAACACATACACACATTATGCAGTGGCACCTCAGTTCATGAACTTAATTCTTTCCATGCTTCTGGTTGCAAGTTAATTTAAAAGACTCACCCTAGGGTCACTTGTTGCCTGGATGGTATAAAGGGGAAACAAAGAAGGTTGCATCTGCTACTGCTTCTTCAGAGGAGCTGAAGTCTTCATCTTCGCCTAGGACATCATCTCCTGGGCTTCCAGCATAGACTCTTCAGCTTCTGGCACAGATCCTTAACCTTTCCATCACAGACCCATCAGTCTCCTGATACAGACTCATATGGGGCACTCCTGGGAACTCCAGACCTTCAACTAACTCTTTGTCTCCAGTGTGCAGACAGACCCTCTGCACTCTTCCACATCTGACTCTGGGCAGCTATCATAAATCAATCTTGTAAATGCTTATATGTTTGTATACAATGTATTATATCTTTCCTCCAGTAAACACTGACTGATACACAGATCTTTAGTGAAATAGCACATAAAAGTTTGCAATTTTATCAGAAAGGAAGCATTTGCAAACTTGAAACCTTAGAGTTTGATTGCTAAAAAAGATTAACATTAAAAAGAAAAAGCCAAGTAACTTGCATCAGGACAATAACACAGATACCTTATAGGCATCTCAGAAGTCACCAAGACCACACCCTTTGAAAGGTCAAAAGTGTGAAGCTCTCACTTGAGAAGAGAGCATCTCAGCCCGCTGCTTCAAAAGGGCCACCAAGCAAATTGGTTCTCTAGCCATGATGGAAGAACAAGAAAGAAGTGGGAGTAGTTTGCCCATGAGCTGCATAGTAGACAAGAAAGACATGGCATTTGTATACAATGGAAAGCTACTCAGCTATAAAGAAAGTGAACCTCGAGGCTCCTGTAAGTAAATGGATACAATTTAAGATCATACTCATGGATGAAATGATCTAGAGTCACATGGGTGAACATCATGTTGTCCACCTAGTATAAAAAACTAAAGGAGTTAGTAGGATTCAAAGTACACAATGCATATTGTGAAAGTGAAAGGGGAGGAAGTATCTAAAAAGTGAAGGAAATGGCCTATGTTAATCTATTATCGTGATTTTAATCCTGTATTATTTTCATTGTTCTGTTTAGTTTGGTTTTATTCTGTTTCAGTTTGTCTAATTTTATTATATTTGATGGCATGAACAACAATTTCAATGATAACAAAATACATTATGGTAGCCATTATTGATTTCCTATTACTTTGCATTTTGATTTGATTGTATTATGTCTGATGATATAGGCAACTACTTAGAAGATAATAAGAGGCATTATGGTAACCACTGTTGTTTTACTACTGTTTTGAAGTCCTATATTGCTTCCATTGTTTTGTTTTTATTGGTTTTATTCTGTACTATCTCATTTGATTTTATTATGCCTGATGGTATGGGCAGTTATTTTGAAGATAACAAGAAGTATTATGGTAGGCATTATTGATTTTACTTCTTTTTTGAAGTCATGTACCATGTTCATTGTTTTGATTTGATTGACTCTATTCTGTTTTATTTTGTTTGGTTTTATTCTCTTCAAAATAAAAAAAAGAAAGTTTGGCCACTCCACCAGTTGGTGGCAGACCTTTTGCATCACCCATATGGTGATAGTTTAATAGACATGAAGAACAAAAGAATTACGGAGTTATGGAGGCTTCCTCCCAGATTTCAGAAGATGGTCTGTGAAATCAGGGAATGTGACCTGAAAGGCCAGTGAGTGAAGTTGTTAGAGTGAAGCCAAAAGTGCAGGAGAGATAGCAGACACTTGGAGACACCAGGACCATTATCTACAGGAGATAGCACAGGAAGTTAGAAGAGTTAACCAAAGAAAGAGGCCATGAGAGCTGCAACTGGCAATGCAATAGGGGTATGGAAATCCAAGCCTTTTGTAGTTTGCAGTTCACCACAATCTTCTTTGGGTGCTGGCCAAGGAGCTATGAGAATTAATGGTTGCTTTTGTGGGTTTTAGTCTTGCTTTGGTTCCAATCCTTGCTATCCCACTAGTTTTCCCCTTCTCCCTGTGCCACTGTGTGTCAACAGTGCTTAATTAATTTTCTTTTTGATTTTTATAAGGGACCAGAACTAAGTGTTTATCTTGAGTCTCAGAGGAGACTTCACACTTGAATTTGGATTTTCAGCAATGCTGAAGCTGTTAAGACTTTGGTGATTCTTAAACATCGACTACATGCATTTTGCATAATTAAACAGACATGAGTTTTTTGGAGGTCAGGGGCAGACTACAATGATTTACTTCTAAAATTTTCCCCAAAGCCTCATGTGTTTGGAAGTTGATTGGATCATGGGAGCACTATACTCATCAGAGATTTCATCCATTCATGAATTCAGAAGGTAAATGTACTCTTAGGAGTTGGGGCCTGGTTGGAGATGGTCACTGAGATTGTGATTTGGAAAAGTGAATTCTTGTTCCAGGTTCCTTTCTTCTCTCTCTGCTTCCTGTTTCCATGGGTTGAGCACAGTTTCCTCTGCTATGCACTTCTTCATGCCATTTCTACCTTGGAGCTGGCCAACTACAGATTTAAACCTTGAGCCAAAACAAATCTCTCTTCCTTTAAGAAGTGGGTGACAGTTATTTTGTCTGAGTGATGAGAAATTGACCAAAGCAGACTGCCACTGAGCACTAAAAAGGAAAATTTTACCATGTAAGTGAATCCCAGATCACTATGCTAAGTGTTAAGGAGCTAGGCACATAAAAGGCTGCATTCTACATGATTCTATTTATATGAAATTCTATAAAAGATGAATGATAGTAAGAGAAAGCAGCTCAGGACAGTGGGAGAAAATTACTGAAAGAGGACATGAATTAACTTTTGGAAGTGTTGGGATGGTTCCAAAATTTGATTGTGGTGGCGATTGCACTATTCTGCTTGTTTACCAAATGTCATCAAAATAATGATGGAACTGGTAAATTTTGTTGAATGTAAATTATATCTTATTT
>RJWM01052577.1:0-10073 GCA_004363535.1 Dasyprocta punctata | reverse complement strand
GCCCTAAATTCATGGCAATATTCCTGCCTCAACCTCCTGAGTGCTGAGATTACAGGTATGCACTACCACGCTCAACCATGGCGGAAGATGTTTTAACCAAAATTCAGCATGAATTATTTTTGATGAAATAATAAATTAAAATCAGGTTTATCCTGTGTGAATAAAAGTTTGACCTGCTCACAAACCCATATATTAATTATAATTTACATCCATAATATTTACCTATCTATTCATTTTTTTTTATTTTTGCAGTGCAAGGAATTAAATCTAGGGCCTCATATGTGCCAGGAACATACCCTGCGCTTAGCTACATTCCTAGTCCTAGAGTCAATAATTTTATACTGTTCTTTAATAGTGTAAAAAGCGCTTGCTGAACAAAATTTGAGCACTGCAAACCAAATGTGGTGGCACACACCTATAATCCCAACACTCTGGAAGGCTAAGGCAGGAGGATCACAAATCGAGCCCAGGCTAGGTAATTGAGTAACTGAACAAAACTCTGTCTCAAAGTAAAGAATGTGTTTTTTGAAAGGAGCTGGGGATATAGCTCAGTGCAAATGTCCTAGGTTCAATCCACAGAATCACACATATACACATAAGTCAACACCTCAGAAATTTGTACAAAGCTCAAATTTCCACATAATACCACATCACAGAATGACCACTATAACATTTGGTTTATATTAGTAGTTTTTTTTTTATTCCCGTTCCAGCAGGGGAAAATAGCCTGACATTATACTATATGTGTTTCTCTAGAACTCACCTTTCTGCCCAACGACAGGCACATTTCCACACGAGGATGTTCTCTCCCTATCCAGCCATTCTTTTACATGGTACATTCCATTTCTTTACAGGACTATGAACAATCCTATGTAAACAGACCAGTGAGATATTACCTGATTGTTTTAATCTTTGGTATTATAAACACTGCCTTGGTGAACACCTTAGTATATATACTTTTGCACACTTGTGGTTGAGATTTTTTTTAATAAAAATCAAATTGCTAAGTCAAAAGCCATAGATTCACATTTTGATTAGATTTTGCCAAGTTGCTCCCAAAAGACCACACTAATTCCTCCTTTTTGAACATTTGTATTGTCCTTAAAAACTAGATATCAACAATCTTTTGAATTTATGGAGCAGGAGAGAAACAATAGCTCATTTTTTAACGTGATATGAAAGAAGTTGAGAGAATCTTTATATGTGCATAATAATCTTTATATGTGTGTGAACTGAGAGCCTTTATCCGTGACTACTTTTGTCATTTTATTATAAGTTTCTTGTTAATTTCCAGGAATGCTTTAGTCTAAGGATGCTAGTGATATTCCCAAGCACACATTTGCTCTTAGACATTTTCTTAGTGCCCATTCCCTTTCATATTGGGTCCATGTAGGAGGGGCAAGGAGAGATTCTTGACCCTGCAGACTTCCTCCACCCAACCAGTCAGATGGCTTCCAGCCAAGTTTGGGCGCTGGAAGGGAGCTGTGGAAGACTGGAGGGTGTGGAAAGCAGAGCAATGGCTCTCACAGACACTGTTACTTACCCCGGGCCGGTGAACACTTGTGTTACATAGCAGAAGGAAAGTAGATTGCAAGTGGAATTATGTTGCAAATCAGTTGATCTTAAAATAGGATTACCCTGAAATGCCGCCTGAACAATCATCACCATTGTTATCTTTACAGCAAAGCCAAGAGTCCAACTCATTGTTTAGTTAAGTGACTTCTAAAAATAGTCCTGAAAGCCAATAACGAGACGCCTGTGGAGCTGAGGGTTTCTTCAAGTTTTAGGATGACAGCATGGGGAAGACTCACCTGGCCACCGCTAGCTTTGAAGTGGAGGACAGAGCCGTGACCGCAAGCAGGAGCCAGACAAAGTCAGACAGCCAAGGAGACAGGTGCTTAATAAAACCTCAGGGGAAGACCCAAGTTCTGTCACACCTCATTCTTAGACCACTGAAGTTTGTTTTAGACCTGTAATCTCCAGGAGTTTGAAATTATAAACTCCTGTGATTTCTAAATTTTTATTTATTTATTCATGTATTTACTTATTTATGTATTTTTGAGACAGAGTTATTCCAAATAATAACCCAATGATGCAAGCTGGGCGTGGTGGCGCACGCCTTTAATCCCATCACTCGGAAGGTTGAGGTGGGAGGAGCGTTGTGAGTTTGAGGCCGGCTTGGGCTACAACGCCAGCACAGGAGCCGCCTGAGCTACATAGTGTGACCCTGCCTCAAAAAACTAGGGCCGGGAGTTTGGTTCAGTGGCTTAAGCGCCTGTCTGGCAAGGTGTGAGGTTGTGAGTTTGATCCCCGGTGCCACAAAAAAAGAAAAAAAAAAGACACCCAATGATGCAACTGAAGGTCTTACAGGGAAAAAGGAAGAGGAGGAGGAGGAGGAGGAGAAGGAGGAGGAGGAGAAATCCAAATCTGAAATGAGTAGAAGGAAAGAAACTATAATAATCAGGGCAGAAATTAATGATATTAAGACTAAAAAATACACAAATGATCAAAGGGTTGGTCTTTTGAAAGTCTTGAAAGAGGATCTGAGGCTGGGGAGAGATAGGAGGGAAAGGAGGAAAGGGGAAAGCAAAAAGGATCAATCCACCACCTGGAGACCTAGACCCTCATAATGGCAGGGTTTACTATGCATCACAAATTTATATGAATAAAAAGGGAGAGAAAACGAAAAAAGAAACTGGTACCCTACACAAGTATTGGTTATTCAGAAGTAAAGAATTTGTTTTTAAATAATACAAGGCAAAACAAAACCATGTAAACTAAAACAAAAATAAGAAGATCTGATACAGGTCTGATACAACCAGCTCATGGGCCAGGGAGTAGGGGCTTAGTGAACCCACCAGTTGGAATCTGTTGAAATAAATGTGTTTCCTATTTGAACTGGATGTGGAGGGTTATAGGTGAAGCAGGAATTGATAATTAATTGAATTCAGTTTTATTATTGTTGTCATCATTTACGAGTAGAAAATAACCCTTACTGCTATTTCCCTTGCCTTCCATTTTTCTTGAACAACTCACTTTCTTCCCCATGTTTTGGTGTGAGTAGCTAATGAAGTCTGACTTTTTTTTTTTTTTTTTTTTGAGACAGAATCCCTAAGGAGCCCAGGCAGATCTTGAACTCTTGGTGATCTTCCAACCTTATCCTCCTGGCTGTTGAGACTACAGGTAAGCAGTACCCAGCTATAAGACTGACTTTTATGATTAAGCCTCACTTCCTTGAATAAGGTTTATCACGTAATGGAATTCCCACAGCCAGAAACCACAGTCCCCTCCTCCCCCATTCCCATTTGCAAGGTTACCTGCCCAATTGCCAGGAAAGGCACAGTTCTTGCAGATGGTCTTGCAGAACCAAAGCTATTAGACTATGAAAATGTTTTGGGGTAGTAAACTAAATATAATGCTGAACCAGAGTCTAGGAGAAGGGTTTAGTTTATTTAAAGAAACAGGGACTGAGACGGGGAATTCAGGGGAAGTACTTCTTAGGCTGGGGAAGATAATGAGTAAATTCAAGCACTCACTGGAGGCAGCCTACAGGTCAGAGTCAGAGCAACTGGCTGAAAGGAGGAACTGAAATTGAAGAGTGGGGAAAGGCGAGGTGACTGCTGGGCCACACATTTAGTGCTCATCAAACAGCTGTACAGCCTTTATTGCACAGACTTCCGCTAACCTGGCTTTGTCACAGGCCAAAGTACACATGACGTCTCCCTCTCAGGTGACACCCCTCAGTGGGAATGCGGGGGAATAGTCACCGGGGCCTCTTCACTGAGGTGTGTCTGACATTGGGCTCCCATGCAATTAAACTGCAGACTGCAGATCCTGGAATGGAAGCTATCAAGTCCTAAGGGTGCCCTGGGCTAAATGGGTGAATGAGAAAGTTATTCAGCCCTCGTGACGACAGCTGCCAGCTTCCCTGTCCTTGGGATGAGATTTCTAAGAGGGTGGGACTTCATTCCTTACTACTGGATCGGTGATAATCAGATCCTTTGTTATTAAGGGATCACTGATCAGGAAAAGGGGTGTGTCACTGTGTGGAGACAAAACAGAGTCTTTGTGTCCTACACACTGACACACACATTCACACTCTGGAAGAGCTGTCAGCAGAGGTTAATCACCAACCAGAACCAGGAAGACAGCACTCACTGCTCTGCGACTACCCACACAGACCTATAGGAATCTGCAGGTGCCCTGTGATTCCCCAAAGAATTTTCTGGGTGTGGAGGAAGAAACTACTGTGGGCAGTGACCTGACCCATGACCAGAAACCGACTGCAGCCAAGAGAAAAGCTGCAGACACCCTCAGATGTGGTCTGCGCTACCCACGGGGAGAACAGCGGGCAGGAGTCAGGCGAGGGCCACCTACCTGGGGCCAAGGTCCAGGCCTAGGTGACTCAGCCTGTCCTCGGAGTGGCAGGGGACTGGAGGCCATCCTGTTCCCAGAATGCTTTGTCAGTAAGGCCCCTGGGAGGCCAGGGTGTGGGAGAACCAGGCTACTGGGCCCAAGATCCAGGAGGACAGCCCTTCTCCCCACCCTGGGGTGCTCACCTCCATCCAGTGGTTTCCCAGTGCCCGGAGGCTTGGAGCAGATTGTGTTCTGCTCTTCCTCCAGGAGTCCTGGGAACACAGAGGTGTTTGTGCCCAGGGATTCCTTACTGGAACAGAGAGGATGCGAAGGAGCCAGGGAGTTAGTTAGACCTAATAGATTAGAGCCTTGCTTCGATCTATTGTTATATTAAGTAGTGGATTTGCCTTTGTTTTCCCAAATAAAAGTCTAGGCACACCTCTCACACAGAAAAGTAGAGATTCTTTCTTTCTTTCTTTCTTCCTTTCTTTCTTTCTTTCTTTCTTTCTTTCTTTCTTTCTTTTATTTAGTGCTGGAGGTCAAACCCAGGGCCGTACATTGACAAAACTTGTATTCTGTCCCTGAGCTCTATGCCCAGTCCCAAATTCGAGCTTTTGATGTTTCAGGCTAGGTTTTTGGAAAGAAAATCCTTCTACTGGACCCCAGAAGTCGACACTCCCTAAAATTTAAAAACCATGACTGAGGTGAATTCCTTACAGTATTATAAAATATGAAAGCCTGTATAATAATGAGTATGTCAAGAACAATCTATGATTTGATGCTGTTTGGTATGAATTATGCTAAATGAAATTTCTATTTTTCCTAACAACTGGCAGAAGAAAAGACACTGGGAAATATGAATTTCAGTAAAATAGAGGGAAAATAAAATTACTTTTTAGAAATATGGTGCTTGCTATGAAGCAGGGCAGAGATGATAGTAATCCTTGGTAAGCTCTTAGCGCAGTAGGAATATGAAGGGTAACTTATTCCACTTATTGCTTGTGTGACATGGGACCAGTTATTTGATCTCTCTTCCTTGCCTTCTAGTGTGTATTTGTCTTTTTTTTTTTTTTTTTTTTTTTTTTTTTTTTTTTTGCGGCACCGGGGATTGAACTCACAACCTTGCACCTGTCAGACAGGCGCTTAAGTCACTGAGCCAAACTCCCAGGCCTTAGTGTCTATTTGTCAAGTTGAAGCATAAATTTGATTCAGATTGGAATTGGATTGGAAATAGATAACATAACAGGCAATGAACTTCAGAACACTAGGGAAGTGATTGAAAAATTGACCTCCGATTGAAAGATGCCATGTAAACCTATAAATTCTGATTATTTTATCTACTTGGTGCCAGTGGGCCTACAATAGGAATGTGGAAGGGCAGAATGCCACTGCAGAAAGAGGCTATAAAAGTCACTGTTAGTGGAAGTGCGACCTTATGCTCAAAGCACAGCTCAGTCTATGCCTCGGTTGAATTAATTACTTCCTGAGGCCAAGAAATCTGTCTTCAGGCCCCTCTGAACTCGAGAGTTCCTCGCATTGTCAGTTCTCCTCTATCTTAGAGAATAATAGGGCAAATCGGATCCTTCTTTCTCACTGATCCTTTCATTTATTTATTTATTTATTTATTTAGTCTTTTTGAGGTAAGTTCTCACTATGCAGTCAGGCTGGGTTTGAGCTCACTTTGTGGTCCAGGATGGTCTCGAATTTACAATAATCCTCCTGCCTCAGTCTCTTGAGTGCTGGGATTACAGGCACATGGCACCATGCCCAGCTGATCTGTTTAATAGTGTGAAGGTAGATCTCTCTCCTTTCAGTCTTAACATCTTCAGTTCCTTTGGCCCTTTCCAGGTGACATGACAGTGGGACTGTCTTGGCTTCAGGATTTTCAGCATAAGAGATGGCACAGGCAAAAAAATAAAAAATAAAAAGGCGGGGGGACCTGCACTGGCCATTCAGGACCTCTGCTCCTGTAAGTGGCACGGTGGTGAACAGCCTCCAAGTGACCACAGTACACTGCACTTAGCCTGTACATGGCAGGATGGTGGGTCCCAAGTGTAACTTATTTTTTTGCTGCTAAATATTAAACTCATCAGGCATGGTGGTGCACGCCCATAAACCTACCACTCAAAAGACTGAGAACTGGTGCAAGTTTGAGGCCAAGCCGGACTACATAGTAAGACTCTGTCTCAAAAAATAAATAAGTGAAAATAAAAAGGAAGATGAGTGCCGTGGTTGAATATAGTCACAATTGGGTAAAAGAAATCTCAAGACAGTCAGTTATCCTAGATGAGTGGTCATTGAACACTTAACTGCAGCCCTACAGAGTTTCTCAGACTGCACAGTGTGCCAACCCGGCCCAGGTACTGATAAAATGCAGATTCTGATCAGTAGTGAGGGAGTGAGGTTGAGACCCTGGCTTTGTAACAAGATTCCGGATGACTGAACTCCAGGGCCCCTTCCAAAGCCGGCAGGAAAAGGCCACATAAAGATGTGAGTTTTTTAAAAAAGGGTCAAAGCATATGAGAAATCCGTAAAGTACCAAATGCACAGCATATCTTCTGTTAGCATGAGCTACTGTCTTGTTTCCATTTTGAGCCTAAACTGTATGCGCCCTACACTGTATGTGCAAGGCATGAATTGCCCTGATTAACAACAGAGGCTCACGATTACCCCAAATCCACCTGCCTCTACCTGAAAACATAACTACCACGGGGAAGCTATTTGGGTTTTGTGAAGCGGTGAAAGCTGTGGTTACACATAAATAAACACCAATGGATTAAGAGGGGCGTATAAATGCCAGGTGAGGGGAAAGCTAGCAGAAAAGCATCGGGAACATTTGCTGACTAGAAAGCACGTGTACAGTAACTCCTGTTTGCCTTCAGGTTCAGCTTAGTAACTTCCAGAAAAGCTCTTTTGGTTTGTACATCTGCAAAGAAGAGAGTCACCTGTTTGTATTTGAAGATAACACGAATAAACAAATTTGACACACTGTAAATGACCTCTTACTGCAGAACTGGGAATGTAAAGCTGGCTATATAATGACTAGAAATAATTATTAAAAACCCACTATGTAAAAATGACATCAATCACGTAATTTAATTCTTCCTCTCCCTCAAAGAGTTATGTACGCTATTAGCTAGGGTTGCAGCTCGGTGGTGGAGCCCTTGCCTGGTGTGGTCCCCAACATAGCATGTTGGGGACCACAAAATCAGTGACTGGTTTTACACATTTCCTTATGAGATGAAAGGAAGAATTGGGATTATTGGTACCACCCATCTGAGATTTCCCATTGACTTTTAGTGTAAGATCATCTACGCCTTCATGAGTCATCTCAGGATTATACTCATGGTCAAGATACCTCTCCTAAATTAACATAACCTACTACTTGGAAAAATCTTTGAACAATTCCCAAGACCCTGCTGAGTTTTCTGTGCTTTCCACTCTCATCCCTTCCTTGACTGAAAAAATAAATATGGGCTGCCCAAAGACATTTCTTGACTTAGCCCTCAGAGTCTTGAGCTCTGCAGAAGGGTTTTGATCCTCCTGGAGCCCTAAAATCACACCACTTGTCTCATTTATTTAAGCCTTCGCGGTACACTCATTCAAGAGATTGGGAATCTAGGCCAGGTCCCTGATAGTAGTAGTACATTATCGAAGTCTGCATTTCACAACTGATGAATCTGAGGCTTGGAGAAACTATATAACTCAGTTCAGTTTATACATTAGCAGAGTCACACTGTCAAATCCATTTGTATCATATGTGTTTATAGTATCACTTCAGGCCGGGGATGTAATTCAGCAACACAAAGCCTGCCTGGCAAGTGCAAGGTCCTGAGTTTGACTCCCACTGCAAAAAAAAAAAAAAAAAAAAAAAAAAAAGAAGGAAGAGGGCAACCCGCTTGGGCCCCCTTCTGTCCCTCAGACAGAAGCTTTCTTTCCCTCAATAAATATATCTTGATCTTATCCTCAAAAAAAAAAAAAAAAAAAAAAAAAAAAAAAAAAAAAAAAAAAAAAAAAAAAAAAAAAAGAAGGAAGAAAGAAATTTGAAAAAAATCACTTCATTGTAACTAACATTGCAGATTGATTCCTGTTCCTATGTTGGGTAAGCACTTGCATGCACCCTGTGACTGGGAAAGATCACACGAGAACAGATGTTTTTCAAATTGACTTTTAAAAATAAAAAGAAAATGTATGAATGTGGAAAAATTCAAGCACCAGATAAAGTTATAAAATAAAAAGTAAAATCTCTTCTGTTGACCTTTTAGAGATAAAATTACTGCCTCAGTGATTCAGAGTCTGCAGGGAAGGGCCCAGTTGGGGAGGAGTAAGAGCAAGAAGGGCCACTCCTTCCCTAGGGACACCACTCGGGTTGTCCCTCTCAGACCCCCTGCACTCCTGGCCTCCTGTCACATGGCACACTCACTTGGAAGGTTTGCCTCTTTTCTTTCTCAAAGTTGCCTTGAATCTATAAACCTTCATTTAAAAGATGAAAATGACATCATTTCTCACGCACTGGTGGGTGGTGCGCTTGAAATCCCAGAGCAGAGTTAACAAGCAGGTCAGGTCTATGCTGATCTGTTCATTTTCCTTTTCTGCATGTGTTATGGTTTGTGTCTGGGCATCCCCCTAAAGCCATGTCATTCAGTCATGGAGGCAGGCTTCCAGAGTCTGTGATTGATTCATGGTCCAATGTGGGATTATGGTGCCCTAGGGTGGGCAGCCTATGTACAATACAAGGGACAGAGTCTTCTCTTGCACTCTTCCCTTTTGCTCTTGTTGTTTTGCAGTTTTCCACCTCCATGAACTGTTGCCATCTGCCATGTGCCACTCTGCCTTGGTGCCAGTTGAGTATGAACTGAAACCTCCACAAACTGTGAGCTAAATAAACCTGTTCTTCCTTAATTTTGGACATCAGGTATTTTGTCTCTGCAATGAGAGAAAAGTAACCAAGACAGCCTGCATCTCAAATCTGCAGCCAGAACTACAAACAAGAGGTTTGAAAAAGTATTTTAAATATATATTTTTAATATTCTCATGATACTGGGAGGAAATTTGCATTTCTTAGACTCCATGGGAAAGTGTGTTTACTTTCAAGTATCACTATTGGCCTCTTGTTGGCCACCAGCATATTGTATGTCTTGAAAACTGTTCCAGTCACAAGGATGTCTTAGATCTCAGTGGTTGGAAGTGACAGGGGTAGTCTGACCAGAAAACCAATGCCCCCAAACCCAGGGGAATACGTGTAATTTGTTAAATTTCCCTGGATTGCTCAAAAACCTACAACACGTTGCTTACCGTAGTTTCCTGTGGAAATGGCTCAATGACTACAGCTCATGGAACACAAAGATCAGGAGAGCTTTGCCTCCAGAGTTGCTGGTACTAAAACTCAACTGTGGGGTTCAATTTACTTCCATTTGTGAGCACTAAGATGAAGGGAAATCTTATAGTGGTTGGGCAGCCAAGCAGCTGACATTTAGATCCCTGCTAACTGTACTGCAGGCAGGTTGTGTTCTTTTCCATCTTTGAATCTGTACAGAAGTCACCCTGGCTTCACGCAATTAGGGAGAGAGGAATGAACCAAGGCTGGGAAGCACGGACAGTGTTAAACAAAAATGACTGTGCTTCCTTCACAGTTTGACACCAAGTAGTTGACTTTTTTTTTTCTGTCATCACGCGAGAAGACAGAGTACCATGATAATATAAAACCCAGCTGAGAA
>RJWM01052576.1:0-10074 GCA_004363535.1 Dasyprocta punctata | reverse complement strand
ATTTCTAGTTTTATTCTGCTATGATCTAATAGCATGCAAGAGATCATTTCAGTTCTTTTGTATTTATTTACACTCATTTTATGGCCTAAGACCTTGTGCTGGTCAGGCAAGTGCCATGCTGCTGGGCTATATCCCTGTCCCCAAACATTTTATTAGTAAAATCCTTGATCAGTCCCATTTAGAACTCTCTCTCTCTCTCGCTTTGGTACTGGGGATCAAACTCACAATCTTGTGCTTGCCAGGCAGGTGCTTACACCACTGAGCTAAATCCCTGGCTCTCTCAGTCTCTCTCTCTCTCTCTCTCTCTCTCTCTCTCTTTCGCTCTCTCGCTCTCTCGCTCTCTCGCTCTCTCTCTTTGAGACAGGGTCTCACTATGTAACCCAGGCTGCTTCAAACTCCTGGCAATTCTCCTGCCTCAGCCTCCCATTTAGAACTTTTGATGCACAGTTGTAAGTGCATATTGTTTGGGGGCACGAAACTTGTGGCTATTTGTTCTAGCAGCCATCAGAAGCAAACACCAGTGGTGCCAGCCAGACTCACTGAAGGGTCCCATGGGCCTATGTTGTGCTCAGCTTGTTGCTGTTGCTGATTCATTTAAGTCTGAAAGAAATTAATCAGCCGTTGTATGGGTCTTAGATAGCAGGTAGAGATGAGAACCTGTCTCTCAGCTGCTCCAAATAAAATGGGTAAAGATCTCTCTGGCCAGACTCAGTGGCTGACTCTGAGGCAGAATCTAGAATGCCCTGGTTCTTTTCTTGACCCAGGCTCTCCCAGAGGCAGGAATGTCTCTCCTCTTACCTTCTCTGATCAGCAGTGGGAAAGACAGCCCAGGGTCGTGGGGGCTCAGCCTTCTAGGGAGGCGGGGCTCTGGGAGGCAGCTTTGGGGCCGTCAGTGTGCAACCCTGCTCTCCTCACACTCCCCCAGTCCTGGGTCTCCACTGAGGAGGGGGAAGTAGCATTGTTACCCACAGCGGGCCAAGTCAGGTGGGCTGTGGCTTTTCCCAGAAATCTCCTTTGCCCTGCCAGGTTCTCCTGGAATCTACCAGCTCACTGTGCCAGGGAAATTCCTGCTGTCTCCAGGAGGGCAAGCAATAAGGCTCAGCTGGAAGGTTGACAAGGGCTGGCTGGTCTGAGCCCTCTTCAGTTCAGCTCTGCGGTGTGCACCCACGGTATGAAGGACAGCAGGAGGACACAGAAATAAGCCGTAGAAAAATGAAACAGCCGTTCCCCCAGGAGCGAGCAAGAAGATGCACACTGCTCACCTTTCCACTTCTCTAAGTTAAAAAAAAAGTGGCTAACACTCATTGCTTTCAAAGGTGCCCGGCCACATTTTCTACAAACGGATTTAGTCTTATGTATTGCTTTAAAAACTGATTGTCTTCCATTTCTCCTGTGTATGTATGTGTAAGTATGCAAGATAGATAACTATACTACTTATTCTCTGTTAGTTCTTTGGAAGAAATGGCTTGTGTTGTCATTGTTTGATTGTCTGATCATTTTTTAAGCCTAGATCTCGTAACTTGAACAATAACTTCTAAGATAACAATATGTAATATATTGACTAGTATTGATTTCTTACTTTTTTTTGAAATTCTGTATTACTTCCACCCTTTTTTCTTTTTGTCTTTTTTAAAATTTAAAAAAAAAATGATCATCCTCTCCTCCTCTGACTCTACTTCAAGGAAATCATACAAAGGAAAGAAAAATAAAAGCAAATCAGATACTTGCACCATGATTTGTGCTGAAAAATTCTTATTACAGAATCATTTGTAAGAATAAAATCAAGAAGAACATAAATGTCAAATATTAGGGAGCAAATATTTGGGGACCAGATAAATATATTGTGGGGATCTGTGGGACAGAATGCTGAATTGCCTATGAAATGAAGGTTTTATAAGACTTCAAAAATACAATTTTATTCTGATAAAGGTCCCTGAGAAATAAAATGCAAACATGCATAGACTGTGTGATTCACACCCACCCCCCTACACACTTTTAAAGTACTCCAGAGTGCTAAGGATGCGTGAATAATTTATAGCTTTTAATTTTTATTCTCATCATTTTCTGTGTTGTCTAAAATAACATATTAAGTTTATGCTACTTTTTAATAAATTCTCCTTTCTCAGTGAAACAAATCCAGAAGATACACTTTCAGGTAGAAGACGCAGTTCATGAGTGTGGAGAAAGCAGCGTGAGAGAGCTCAGGACAGACCCAGCCGGAGACAGGCGCGGGGGTGTCTCGTACACCGCACCGGGGCCCTGGACTAGCTGTGCTGCCGCAGGCGTGGGCTTCCCTTTGCACCGCCATGGGCCGCCTTGCGGGCGTGGGCTCACGTTTCCATGAGTGCCACCTTCTTCCTTCATGTGTGAGAAGCCTTCCGTTTGCTTCAGAAGTTCCTGAATCTCCTCTGTCACCCCTAGACGTGGCACTAGTTACTTGACCTGAGAAGTAGAATTTTCTCCAGGTGTCCTGAGAATACTAGAAGCCATTCTGTTCCACTTCATGGGCTATTCTGTTGGTCCATCAAAGCCTAGTGATGGCCACCACTGGGCGCCACAACTCCAAGAGACCTCCCTATGCCAAGTGGACGTGTCTGGCACCCAGGAGTTCTGCTAGGTGGCCCAGAGGGAAAGCCGAAGGAGGCCACTAGAAGGGCACAGGGAAGCTCGAAATGCCCCCGTCAGCCACTGCTGCAGGGATCTCAGCCCTTTTGAGTCAGAGTAAGCACCAGCTATTTAATTTACATCCAAGGCATCCCATGTCAGGCCTTCCTAACACCCACTCAGACCCCACTGCGCAGTAAGCACGACGCAGTCAGGAGCCAGCAAGCTGAAGACCTACTGTGAGTCTCCCAAGGCTCTTGCAGACCCCTGTGCCAGTGGAGGCCTGGACAGGCCCAGTACCAGCGTATTCCCACACCCGCTGCAGTACGAGATGAGACAGCTCTGTCTGCCCAGCTCTGCCAGCAGCTGCATTTAACAATCTGTGCCTAGCTCGGAGGCCTGACCCCAGCTCAGTGCTGGCTCTGCTGTCCTTCCTGGGAGCCCCCTGGGTTGCTCAGCAGTCTTCGTGGTTTTAGAATTACTATCAACACCATGCAGAAGAATTCTCGGCTCCACTGCTCTGGCCTGGCCTTGACTTTGGGAGTTCAGGTCTGTGCTCACAGCCTACAGTCACAAACCTACAGGGCCCTTCTGTCCCCAGCTTCCCCATGTAGGGCTGGGCTCAGGCTCCTGTCCCCCAGGCTCCTTCCCATCGCCTTGCTTCTGTGCAAACCTCTCAGTTCCCGCAGGTTAGGGAGCACAGAATCCACAGCCCAGTTCGGGAGCCAGAAACCTGGGTTTGAATTTCGGCTTTATCGTTTACTCGCTGTGTACTGAATGGCAATGGTGCAAATGATTGTTGCTCTGCTTCCTCACCTGAAGAACGGGGTCACACAGTGGCTCTCTCAGATGAGTGTATCATGGGTGCACCCATCAGCTGAGATTGTACTGCGTTTCTACTGTGTGGGGCCAGACAGGAGGGGAAGAGAAAGGCCCTCATTTTTAGCCTTTGCCAATGAAATACTTTCATTCAAGTCCATTGCAGGGTACCAAGTTTCACTGCTTGGCAAGATTCCTGCATGGGGAGGCTGAGGCAGGAGGATCACATGTTGGAGCACAGCCTGGGCAACTCCGCAACTTAAAGAGACACGGTCTTAAAATAAACGCATAAAAAGGGGACTGGGAATATTTGTCAGTGGGAAGGCTCTGGGTTCAATCTGTAGCAACACACACATGCACACACACACACACACACATACACACACACACACACAAGTCCTGTGTGTTACCAGTGAGTTCTGAGATTTGCAGGAGTTTTGCATACCAATTTGTCCCAACAGCACAAGATCGGGGTTGGTGTGCATAAAGTTCACATTTAATAGAGGAAATCAAATTTGATACATATAATTATCAGTATCCATCTCTCCCACTCTAGGCTGGAAGCTCTGTGGCAGCAGAGACAACTTTTTTTTTTTAAGAAACCTCTTTTTCTACATTATCCTCAGTCCTGTTAGTATTCACCTAAAATATGTGTTGACTGAATAAATGAATAACTTTTATAACAAGCAAAATGTTGGATAAAGACAGTGGACATGGAAAGAACAGAGAGCCAGCCCCTACCACACACTCCTAGGTGCCAGCTACACAGGACACATTTTCTGCAATCAGCTTCCCAAGTCTTCCTTGCCACCTTGGGGGTATGACTGACTACGTCCCTTTTAGAGATGGGAAATCCAGGTTCTGAGACACTGAGTCACTTGCTCAGGGAACCCGGCCAGCTGCCCACACCTGAACTCAAGGCGTTGCACCGCATGCTTAGGACATAAGCCCCAACCTGATACCGCTGGGACAGCTTATCGCCTTGGATTTGGTCCCTCCCCACACTCCTCTCTTAGAGGTCCTGAGTCATTGGGAACCCTTGGGACAAAACTCACACCATCTGCCTTGAGATCCATGGGCTTGGGGGAGGGGCTTTCATGTTGAGAGATAGTTACCATGTGGCCCGAACTCTCTCACCTACTTTTCTTTCATTGCATCTTACAGCCCGACCAGAGAATGCAGCCTTTATGGCTGGCACACACGGCCTGTCCCTCCTCAGAGAAACAGAGCTCCTAAGAGGCTGTGTGGTTCTGCTCCCACAGTGGGTAAGGACGGCAGGGCTTGGGCCCAAATCTACGTCTCTCCTGAAGAGACCACATGTGCTCAACCATGTTGGATTTGTCCCCAGCACAAAGTCCCCAGAGAGATTGGGGCCACCTGGCTTTGTTTATAAAAGGCGGGTGTGGAAGGCTCAGAACCCTGGTAACTCATTACATTTTATTAAATGCTGATATCGCCATCCCTCATAAGTAGGCCAAGAGGTGGCAGGTCACCAAAAGGCCAGAGCAAACAAGCACCTTACTGATTAACCCGCCCCGCCTTCCAGCCTCCCAGCTGCTCAGTGATTTGGGGGGCCGGCCGTGGCTGAGTGTGGTCTTGCTTCCAGGACTCAGCACATCAGGAATCTGACAGCAGTAGAAAGGGGTTCTGGCCTTTGTCGCCAACTTCTGGACCCTTGTAAAGGCCCTGTGACTAGGTATTTTCTAGGGAAACTGTTCTTTTCATGGCCTGACCCATGAGACTCACAGACGGGGGCTTTGCTCCTGTCCTCCTCTGGACAAGCTGAGGGTTTGGTCATCTTCTCTTCCATCAGACCCAGCCCTCAGCTGCCATCTTTACTATAGGTCTCAAGCTGGATTGGAGATAGGGACATTGGCAAATATTTCTGGGTATCCCTCCAAGAAAAGCCCCAAACCTTCTTGGATTCAAAGTGTTGATGAATTAGCTTTGTGGAAAAATAGAAAAAGGGGAACAAGAATGACCACCTAGGGAAGCAAATAGGAATCACTGCAGGGAGGTTCTAGAATCTTCCAGTCTCGGTAGTCACTGTCTTGGTTGACAGTTGGGTCAGATTCCTGACAAATTACCATTCACTTAGCAGCTTAAACCATTGATTTATTATCTTAAAGCTCTAGAGGTCAGAAGTTGGAAATGGAACTTTGTGAGCCAGACCCAAAGCAGGGCTGCATTCAGTCCATGGGCTCTGGAAAAGTCTGTTTCTTTGCCCTTTCTTGCTTTGGGAGGTCGCTACTGTTTCTTGGCTCAGGGCCTCTTGTCCCTCCTAGCTCTGCTTACTGTGTCACATCCCCTGCTCTGGCTCGGTCCCCTCTGCATCCCTTGTATAAGGACCCCTGAGCCCACTTTGATAATCTAGGATAATCTCAAGATTCTTAACTTAACCATATCTGCAAAGTGCCCTTGCTGTGCTTGGAGACTGAGTCCCGGGTTCTGGGGATTAGGACATGGACATTTGGGGGACTACTATTCTGCACACCACAGTGGGTTGAAACTCTTTCTGCCAAGAACAACTGATACAGCATTTATCTTAACAGTCACCAGGCCTCACAGTGACCCAAAGGCACAAGCATCTCAGATTCTCCTCCCTTGACCACCATCTTGCTAGGTGGAGCAGGCACTGAGACCCTTTCCTGAGGTGACAAGGACAGCTGCAGCCCTCTAAGGAGGAAGACCTTCCCTCACAGCCTTCCTCCCACTCCTCGGGAGCACCCCAGAGTCCTTCCCTCCTTGGGATCCTGATGGAGCTGTAGCTTCTCTTCTCAACCGTGGCTTCTCTCCTGACTTGAATTTGAAAACATATTGTCTCAATTACTTTTATATGATTGCTGAGATAAAATACCTGATGCCCAAAATGAAGGAAGGAAAGGTTTATTTAGCTTGTAGTGTTTGGAGGTTTCAGTCCATAATCAGCTGGTTCCAAAGGCAGGGTGGCATGGCACTGGGATAACACTTCAAGGCAACAGCCAGAGTAAAAAAGAGGGAGCAAGCCTCTTCTCCTCCCTTATATTGTACACCACCATCACCCCCCCCCAGTTAGTGTAGCACTCATAAAATCTCCTTGCCCTCATCTTGCACAGGATAAGGATATTTACAGAGTAAGGATCCTGGCTCCCTGCTGAGTCTCTCAGTTAAACTTCTAAACTTCTCCAGTTAAACTTCTAAACTTCTCAAGTTGGCACAATGTATTAACCATAACAATCCACCCCTTGTCAACTTGGAAACCAGCCTCCAGATACTAAGACATGCTAATTCTTTTTTTTTTTTGCGGCACCGGGGATTGAACTCACAACCTCGCACCTGCCAGGGCAGGCGCTTAAGGCACTGAGCCTAACTCCCGGCCCTGGATTTTATTTTTTAACACAGGTTTAACAATTGATAAGAACCAGCATTAAGTCTATCAACATTATATTACATTAGAAACATTACATTTTGTCCTTGGCCCCAGAAAGACTCAAGCATACCCCTTTAAGCAGAAGGCATTTAGTTCATCTGCAAGAGTTGCCAAAGTCCTAACAGTTTCAGCACTGCTGAAAAGTTTAAGTCCCAAGTCTCCTCCAAGATGTAAGGCAAACTCTTAGCTACATATCTCTGTACAGATGAAAAAAAGTTAAACATTTCCAACATGCAAGGGCACAAGATAAACATTTTCATTACAAAAGTTACAAACAGGAGGGTATAAAGGATTGTGGCAAAAGCAAGCCTGAAATCCAGCAGGGTACACATTAAGTCCTGGAGTTCCATGTACATCATTTGAGGCCATCTGTGACAAATTATGAGCTCCATAAGGCTTATATGACCCCCACCCTATGGCACTTCTGGTGGTTATAGCTCCCACAGCTCTTTCTTGGGCTGTCTTTGCTCCCTCCTTGCAGGTTTCTTTATATGACCCACATTCCTGGCTTTTCCAAACTTCTGGTGTCTCCACATCACCTTTGGCTTCACACTCACAGCTTCACACACTGCCCTCTCAGTGGCACACTGCCTGGCCTCCCAGGCCTTCTGAAATCTGGGTAGAAGCCTTTTCAACCTCAGAGCCCTTGCATTCTGTATGCACCTGTATTGGGTGAAATACTATGTACCCCCAAGTCCTCATATACATTTGATGGTGATGTGAGTGCTGCACATGCCCAGGGTTGGAGCTGAGATACAGTGTAAGGGAAGGCAGATCTTCCTCTTGCACTCACGTGCTTCCGCCTTCCACTCTCCCTCTTGCCAGCACACTTGCTGCTTGCGGCCACCATGAATGGCAGCCCCACCCCGCCATGCCACCTTGGAGCCAGCTAAGTACGGACTGAAACGCCCGAGAAACTGTAAGACATAAACCTTTCCTTCCCTAATTTTGAGTGTCAGGTATTCTGTCTCAGCAATGAGTGAAAAGTAACTAAGACAGCACATAAAACCAGCACCACATGGATGATGCTGAGGTCTGTTGCCAGCTGGAGCAGTAGCCAGGATTTCCTCTCTCTTGGCTGTAGGGGTTGAGTGCCTGGATTGCTGGGCACTCTGAATCCAATTCTGAGGAACAAATTTTCTATGTTGCTGCCATTCTGGAACCTCATGTGGCCTCCACTGCCATTCTGGACCATGGTGCTCTGCAGCTTTCTCCTCTAAGCAAAGTCTTTCACTTTTGCAGTTTTGAGGTTGCAAAGGGTGGAGACCCACCCCTGCTTCCTGTGATGCCCCCAGGTCACCTTTTCTATTTTTTTGTTTCTTCTCAGCAATTGTGATCTTGGCTCTATACAGTTCACAGCTTTCTTGACAAACTGATAATCTTTTAAATCGCCATGGTGGGCTCTTTGCTCTTGATTTACAATGTAAATCTGGCTAAAATCCCCCAACAAGAGCCATGCCACAGCCTCAACGTTAGACTGCTTTGAAATTTCTTCGGCCAGATTAATTAGTCCATTACCCTTAGTCTCAGGCAAAAGCTCTGGGCATGAGCGAAGTGCAGACAGACTTTCTGCCAAGCCATAGCACACGTCATCTGGGCTCCAACAACCAGTGCAGTCCTTCTTCCCAGCAGACACTTCCCAAGCCTGGTCTTTACCTGCAGGATTTCTATCAGCCTTCTGGTTTTCTGAGAGCTCTGACCAGAATCCACCATACAGAACAGCCTAAGCTGTTCCAGGGTTACTCTTTTAGGCAACATCTCTGAACTTCTCCAAACTCTTCCCACAAGTCATTCCAAAAGGCTCTTCAACCACATAGTCAGGTACAGTCATGGCAATGACCGTACTCTTCTGCTACCAAATTCTGTCTCGATTACTTTTTTCTTGTTGCTGAGACAAAATACCTGACACACAAAATGAAGAAAAAGATTATTTAATTTACAGTGTTTGGAGGTTTCAGTCCATAATCAGATGGTTCCAAGGCAGGATGGCATGGTACGGGGGCAATACTTCAAGGCAACAGCCAGAGCAAAAAGAGGGAACAAGTCTCTTCTCCTCCCTTATATTGTACACCCACCTCCCTATCAACTGGTGTAGCACTCAAAAATCTCCTTGCCCTCCTCTTGCACAGGATGCGGATATTTACAAAGTAAAGACCCTGGCTCCCTACTGCAGGTTTCAATTAAACTTCTAAACTTCTCAAGTTGACACAATGTATCAACCATAACACTTATTGAGGTCATGAGTGACCTTAAGCAAATTATAGCCGTTTTCTAACCTCCCCTGTTCCATTTCTCCATGAGCACCAAAGAGCCCAACATCATCCAAGCCTGTTGTAGAGATGGGTTGAAATGGTAACCCAGGAACAGTAAAAGCCACCTTGCCCTGTTGGAATCAGGATAAGAGCTTTGAAACATTCCCTTCACTTGCTCTAAGCTCCCCGGAAGCTCCCAGTAGCACTTCCTATGAAGATGGCACCTGTGTGACGCCACCCTTGTTTCCCTTCTCATCTTACTCCAAGCCATTCTGTCCTGGCTCATCAGGGACCAGCCACCTTGGCCTGCTTCCTGTCACTCAAACACACCCAACAATTCCCTTTTCTGGGTTTTGCCATTGCTTTGTTTTCCACCCAGGACTTCCCCAGCAATTGAGATAGCTGGGTTCCTTATCATTCTTCAGTGTTTAAGCCCAAGCCCCCATCTCCTCCTTCAGGCTTGGCTTAGCCAATGAGTGTGAATTGCTTCCCTGTTTATACCCTGTGTGCATTCATCATGGTCCTCCTCCCAGGCTCCCAGCTACACCTTCCTCCCAGCCCATGTGTGAAGATGGCCTTGGCCCAGAGCTACAGTATGTGCCATGGTACAGGCGGGAGTGACGTGGCCCACTTCTAGGATCCAGTAATGGCCAAGGGTTCCTCACTGATAGTGGGGTCACCAGATGGTAAGCTTGCACCTCCAAATCAAAGGATGATCCTGAGTATCTGGGGCCCTAGTGTCACCTCAGCAGGTGGCATAGTTGTTGCGTTCATTGCGGGTGCTAGCCTAGAGCTTGGATCAATGAACAAAGAAAACCAGCCCAGTTCCCCTTTCTAAGCTCTATGGATGTCCACCCAACTGTGTTTATATTCCTAGGGATTTGGGTTCAAGGGCTCAGAGTTCTGGTGTTTTGCTCCCCTTTCTGCTGGATCCATTAAATTTAGTACTATCCTTCCATGTACATTTGCATTTCACTAGGTCCCACATGC
>RJWM01052575.1:0-10058 GCA_004363535.1 Dasyprocta punctata | reverse complement strand
CATGTCCTCCAAACAAAGCAAAATAAAACCAAAACAGTATAACTCTCCCCAGGAGAATTTTCAAATCCATTGTAAAGAAGAAAATAAATTGTCTATCATATTATACCAACTTCTAGTGTTTGAATATTTCACAAATTGGCTTACCTCTCTGCCATCCAACTTCTTGCTAGCCTTCTTCTTTGGAAAATTTTTCTGTAGTATTTAGTAATTGAAAATGTCTAGATCATAGAGGAAGATACCCATCATAATCAGACACCAACTTATTTAATCCAAACAAAAAAATGATTTTAAATGACCTAATTACATTTGCACAAAGATGTAAAATTATTTTCAGTTGTAAAAATAGACTAAATAACATAATTGGAAAATACACTTATCAGTAATAAAGTAGATTAAGCAGGAATAGATATTTGTCATATAATAAAATACTTCAGTGTAATTCACTTAAATCTCAGACATTCCCTTTTCAATCCTCCATCTCTATCATCATTACTAAAAAATGAAAAAGTCTTTGAAGAATTGTTGCATTCAGTGCCAACAGAATAAAATTTTATCAATATCCTTGTAAGTGTTCACAATTTAAAGCATTTACCAAAGAAGATTTTTCAAAATCTAAAATTTTCCAGTTTGAAATTAAAAAGGAAAATAGGAACAAATCTTATTCATTTTGTCTGTGGTGTTTATGCCTCATACTATGAGCAATTGAATAAAAACTTACTCCAAAGTCTACAATAGTTCCCTCTCTGCTGGCTTATTTGAAGCCCCTTTCAAGATACACAGATTCTCACAGGAAGCTTAGTTAACTTGCCATCCTTATTAGTGTTTAGAATTAATTGCCTACAATCAGAATGTGTGGCTCTCCCCCTTCATAATCAGCTACCTCACCAGTTCCTACTAAGTTCAAATTAAAGAAAATGATAGCTCTTGGAGACCATTAGGAATAATTATCCCTTCTACAATCTATAATTTGATCATGGATAATTACGTGATGTAACAATAGAATAATTAGACTTGTTTCTCTATCTATGTTTGTGTGTGTCCTAGTCATGCCAGATTTGCTTAATTATATTTTCAAATGACCTGTTAAAACTGTTCACCTCCATAAATGTCATACCCAGAAAAGATTTAGATAATTGCCGTGTAAGTGGTACTCACGATGTATTTATCTTTTTCCTTAGTATTTGAAAAGTCAATTCAATTTAAAAAAACTATACTGAGTTCTTTCAATAGCAGACACTGCTGGAAGATAAATAAGCGAATCTGATGTGGAAATCATTATGCAATATCAGTCCTGGGGAGGAAAGAGATATTTCTAAGGAGCCACACAAAGAAATACATGTTTATAATTTAGGATACATATGAAACGAATAAAGGCACAGTCTCTTCTTAATCTGTGATTTTGGAGAATTTCTCTGAGATGGCAACTTGTGAACTGACATCTGTTTTTCATTATGATGAAACATTTGTAATAATATTTATGATTTAGCCACAATTCAAATGCCATTAAATATTTGTAAATGTTTTCCAACCATCAGCACTACTACCAAAGTTGTTTCATCACACTCAAAAAAAATTTTGAATCCATTAAACAGTACCTTCTTTTTCTTACACAGTCATGACATGGACAAGAAGAAAGAGAAGAAAAATTCCTGGACCCTTAATCCATAACTCATGAAAAGTATGATTTGTGTTTTTTCTGAAGTAGACAGGAATTTGAAAGTGATTTTTGCAAAAAAAAAAAAAAAGTGATTTTTACTAAAAAACCATGACTCTTCACTTGGGCCTACAGATGTACAATAGGTAACTAAAAGTAGAACAAAACTGGACTATCATTTTGTGAAACTCTATGTCAAATCCTTTTCAACTCTGCCTACAGGCATGTTAGTCATTTAGTGAATCTCTGTCTAAAAATTGGCAAAATAAGGTTTATTAGACCTGAATTTACCTAGCCTATTTCACTGCCTTTTAAGGTTAAAAACACCTACATCTTGACATTGCCATTGCCTTAAACCTAAGGTCACCTTGGATTCCAGCAGCCTCACAAGCCTGAGATTGCTCCAAATCAGGAAGACTCCCTCCACAGGAGCAAAATCACCTCTCAAGTGGAGAGAATCTTCCCTGAGCTACAAAATCGGACTGAAATAAGGATCAACGAGAACCTAGGCCATTACAAACACCCCATAAAACTGGTTCTTTTATTTCACTAATGAGACAGCCCAGTACTGTTCACCAGAACTGTTCTCTCCAGCTACTCAAGATGCAGCCCTCTCTCTCCTCTCTTACTTTCCAATGAAAACTTTTTCCTGTATGCTCACATTATCACTATAGATTTAATTTCCATTATCGCTAAAGCAAGAACATATGCTAGCTCATGACACCCTCATCCTCAGCCTATGGTAGCATCTATTCTTGTCTACGAATTGGTTTGTTCTTTATTCCTCATTTCTATGGTCTGAATGTTTGAATTTCTCTAAGTTTTGTATGTTGAAATGTCATCCTAGGGAACTGGCATTCAGCTGTAAAGCGTTTGACAGACAGAACTTCCTCAATGGGATTAGTGACCTTGCGAAAGAAGCTGAGAAAGAGCCTTGACCCCTTCTGTCATGTGAGATATAGAGAAAATATGACTATTTATGAATCAGAAAGTATGAGGGTTAAGGTGAGGTCCTAACTATTACCAGATGCCAAGTCTATTTGTGCCTTGAACTTGGAAATCCACTCTCCAGAACTGTGAGAAATGAATTTCTGTTGTTTGTGAACTGTTTATAATATTTAGCTAATGTACCCCATGCAAGCTGTGATGCTCATACAACTGGAACCACAATATCTGTACTTCTGTAACTGGGTTGCTTCATTTAGCATGTCTTCATGGTGCTATCTTGCTGTAGCATATATCAAAAATTCATTGTTTTTATGGTTGAATAGTATTTCATTGCATAGATGTATTACATTTTAGTAATCACTCATCTGTTGACAGATGCTTTGATTTTTTCCACCTTTTGACTTTTACTGTGAAAAATGCTGCTATGAATATTGGTCTACAAAGATCTATTCCTTGCTTTCAATTTTTGTGAGCCTATCCTCAAGAGTGGAATTGCTAGAGTATACAGAAATTCTGTTTATTTATTTTCCCCAATATTGGATTTGAATGCAAATCCACTGCACTGAGATTCATCCCAGAATCATTTTAAAATTTTGAGACAAAATCTTTCTGTGTCACTAAATTGGCCAGGCCTGACTCAAACTTGAGATCTTCCTGCCTCAGTCTCAGGGTGCTGGTATTACAGGTGGGCGATGCTGGACTTGCTTCTGGTTTTTTACTTTCCTGATAGTATTTTTTGATACATGAAAGTTCTTAATTTTGATGCAGTCAATTTAATCTATTTTTCCTTTTCTTGCTTGTGCTTTTAATGTCATACCCATGAAATTATTGCCAAATCCAATGTCATGAAAAATTTCCTAAATGCTTTCTACTAAGAGTTTTATAGATTTAAGTTTGGAACTTTGGTTCATTCTGTTAATTTTTCTATATTGTATAAGGTAGCCCATCTTCAGTCTTTGATGTAGCAACACACAGAATATTGTTTGTTGAAAAAATTGTCCTTTCCCCATTAAATGGACTTTGCACACTTTTTGAAAATCTATTGACCATACTTGTAAGCATTTATTTCTGGATGTGATTGGTATTTTACAGATGAACAGGAATTAAGTAGTTGAAAAAGGGGAGAAAAACAATCCCTCTACAGAGATTGATTAATTTAAGCAACAGTAAGCATTAACATGCTCTTATAGACATCAAGGAATGTAGCATTGATGGTATCTCACTTTTCTATTGCTCTTACACATAATGGATTAAATTAATCTGGCATTTAAAGTCGATTTTTAAAGAGAATCTAGGTTATTTACTAGCGTCTCTGGGAGAATAACACAGGGTGGCACTATATCCATTCTCTTGCTTTGTCTTGCAATGTCTCCTTTTTTCTTTCTAGTATTCAACAGCTTGCAGTGAATCAAAAAATGTTAACTCCCAAGGCCATCAATCAATTCTCATAAATAGTCCAGACCAATGTTGCAAAGAGGAAGAGCTGACTCATTTGCAACAGTGAAGCTCATATTGCCCACAATAAAACTAGAAATTTATCCAATTACGAAGAGTAGAATTAGCAAAGTACCTTCCGGGCAAGTAAAAGACTGGGGAAGAAGGGGGCACGGAATGGAGAATGAGCTTGTTTTTGGTAGGGATTTAATCAATATCAACATGGGAAATTTTTGTGATTTACACCAATTATATGTACGGCTTTATATCATCTATCAAATGTGTCCTCTCCACTAATTTGCTTTAAACAGAATAGATGAGTATATTCAGTTCAGAAATGTATTCTACATTCCAGTAACAAAATAAACAATTTTATGTCTTTATTGAAAATGATTAAAGTATTTAAGCACATTTTTGTTGAATTTGAATGCAAGTCTACCGTGATTTTAAAAAATCAACTCCCACTTTCACATTGCATTCTCTTGGATTTATAATAAATAGGAATGGGCTTATTTCTAAGTTGAATATGTTTTCATGATTGCTGATTTAGCCACATAGACTCATATGAAATTTTGGAATTGTTGCTTTTAAGAGCCTAATCAGTTTTGTAGACAAGTCAACACCATTCTGACTGTCCCAGTTGGGAAGGGGTAGGAAGAATGGAGGAAGGCAGTGGTGCCTATAACATGGAAATGATGGTATCTAGTCTTTCCAACTCTGTGTGTGTGTATGTGTGTGTGTGCACACACATGCATAAACTGTATGGCTTCAATATTTTAAAATTATACATTTAATTTTACCAAATTAATTTGCACTGTCACTGATATTTCTATTCTTATTTGAGAAATTGAAGGACCAAATGTCACCAATTATGTTGTTTTATTTACATAAATATTTCCAGAAATGCAATAGACAACAGCTCATGGATGGATATTAAAACAGGAGAGAGGCTTTTTGTTACATCCTCCGTGAGAAAATTTCACAATATATTTATTCCACCAACCTGCCATAGAAAAACATTTGAGAATATCATGCTCATTAGAAACTGTATGTCATTTGACACTGTCCTTTATGTATGCTTTCTATATTTTGGTGCTTTTTATCATTATCTACTTTAGCTTTGAATGAATGAATAATGTCCATTTGCTTGTTTTAAAGATAATTTGACATGATTATCTGAAAGCATAAAAAAAATCTTTTTACCTAACAATGACTACTGACTTCCTCTGGTTGATGTCAAGGAATTTAGCAAGGATGACATCCTCATCTTTGCTAGTCTGTTTCATACCCTGCATTATATCAACCTAGAATTTAAGGTTTCCTTTTTAAAAAGCGAGACATTCTTTTTACATCTTTTTTTTAATGTAACTTTTGTTGGCATAACTAGGCTCAATTACTTAATTTTCCTCGTTATTGGATAGTGATTTTTATTGGATAGTGATTTGCAGGTTTATACTTTGTGTTTTGTTTATCCTACAATTTTAGATAGACAACTTCTATAATGAGTAATGAATTGCTTATTCATTTCCTAATTTTTCAGAATATATTTGTGCTTTGCTGGAAAAGTCTGAAGTAGCAAATTTTCTAAGAATTGCAAATCCAAAAATGACCTTATCTTGCATTCTGAAAATAGCTAGAGATATAATATTTAAGTCTATGCACATTAGAGATGCATCCACTAGAAGACAATAAAAATCACAATCACAGTGTTTATTTTTCTCCTGTAGTGAGATGTCTACAGTGATGCAGTTGATGATTGGCGCTCACATTCCAATGTGGGGCTGCTACCCCCATCCATCGCCCCATCTATGTGGAGGCAGAGGGATGGTACCCAAGGAGGCCCACACGCAGCTCTTTGGGGCCTGCTCTTAGTTTATGTGGAAGGGATGAAGGGATGGGGTTAGCAACCAGCTCACCTCAATATGGGCAGACGATCATGATTACTCAGGTGCACTCCTTCTAACCCCAAGGTCTTTAGAGTGGAAAAGGAAATAGAGTCGCTGGGTGGTGGCAGGAGGCCTCAGCCCAGCATTGCTGGCTTTGAACACAGAGGAAAGGCCCAAGCATGCAATGGCTTCTAGAGACCACACAGTGAGAATCAAAGAATCAAATTCTAGCTGGAAACCATGAACATAGCCCTGCCCGCCCCCTGGTTTCAGTGATGTGAGACCTGCCTCAGACTTCTGACCCCCAGAACCATTAGGCAACAGACTTGTACAGTTTCCAGCTACTAAACTCATTCTGGGATTGAGAGGAACCAGTGTAGTGTCCAAAGGACTATGCTAAAGCAGGAGAGACAGCAAAGACAAAACTAGGAAAATATGTACCCTGTCATCAGAGTCCCAAAAGCTTTCTCAGAGACACCCTCAGCAGATTTCTATTTTCTCTCATGAACCAGAATCAGGTCTTACATTTGTTCCTAGGTGTAAGAAAGACCTGGAGAACAGTTAGTATTTTAACCTCACTGTGGGGTAGCCTGAAAGAAAGCTGACTGCGGCTTTGGAGGAGCTGCTCAACAACGCTGCAATCCACTTTCCTTCTGAAAACCCCGAAGTGTCCTTCCTTTGTGTCCTCTCCAGTTGGTGTCTCCCAGGGAAAATAGGAATGCATGTGGCTTTAACTCTTGTGAAAAGTAAAATCTGTGACCTGGGTGTGCTGGTTCATGCCTGTAATCCCAGCACTCAGGAGGCTGAGCTAGGAGGAACTCTGTGAGCTCAAGGGCAGCCTGGGCTACAAAATTATTTCAAAGTCGGCATGAACTATAACAAAAAAAAGTAAACTATGAGAGCAGGTGTGTGTGTGTCCATTTGTGTTTGATTACAAAAGGTATTGAGTGAGAAGCATTAACTCCTGTTTATCAATTTAGATTAGAAGTTAAATATATATATATATATATATATATAGAGAGAGAGAGAGAGAGAGAGAGAGAAAGAGAGAGAGAGAGAGAGAGAGCGAGAGAGAGAGAGAGAGAGAGAGAGAAAGAGAGAGCAACAGGGTCTCTCTCTGTAATTCAGGCTGACCTGGAACTCTCAGCAATTCTCCTGCCTCAAGCTCTCCAGGGCTGGGATTATAGGCATGCACCACCATGCCTGGTGATCTCTGTATCTCTAATCACACAACTGCTTTCAGTTAATTGAACAAATGTCTCTAATTTTGCTTTTTCTCTTATGTATTTGATATTTGTTCATATTCTATAATTGTTATTTCAAAATGAGAATTTCAGGTTTTATTGTCCAGACTTTCATCTTACCTGCTACTTACCAAGGAGCCTATCCTGGTCTCAGTTCTCCAGTGAATTCACAGGTCCACCTGCTGTTTCTATAGTTTGTTTGTCCTGGAGATTGTCATTTTTGTTTTTTCTGCATGACTGAGATTTATTTTGGCTACTAAGTTCTTTTTACTTACATTACACTCTTGTCATCACAACCTTGGAAAGTTTCCGCATTTATTTTTCACTTATTAGAAATACAAAGTGAATAATTTTTTCCTAACCACATTCATCATTGCACATTTTCCATTTTGTCTCAGATAAATGTGAAGTTCCCCTGTTATGCATTCATTCCTCACAGTGAGTTGTTCCACTTAGTTCATGATGCTGAGAATTCTGAAGCAACAGCATCTCTGGACCTATTGGAATATACATGGAAACATGTAATCTCAGATGCAAGACTGACAGGGATTCTTTTCTGCAGGAAATATTACTGCTACATCTAGAGTTGAAGGCAGATTCTTTGGAAATGCAGCACTCCCTTCTGGCTGGGAGAGGTGCACCTGTTCAGATTGCACAATCTGGATCACAGCCTCAGAAGAACACCGTGCAGACTGGAACAGCTTTGGGACCACCAGTTCCATGTGAGCAATCAACCCATCTCCTCCCTGGACCTGAAAGGAGAAGACAAACACAAGGAAAGCAGCAGACGGTGAAGTGGAGCATGTATCAGTCCTGTTCTGCACACTATCCTGCCCCAAATCTTATGAAAATCATGAATATTTTCATCTCATTGTTTCTGAGGAACGGCAGAGAATTGGAGAGGGGAGTCGCACTTATTCTAGGGAGAGGAGGCTCCTAACATTTCTACTCACTCCACTGACCTTCAGGGAATCATCTTTCAAAATTAAAAATTATGTATTAAAGACGATATTTTGGAGGAAAATATCAATAAGGACATCCCATTAAAAGGCTCATCTTTGCTGATTGCAGGAAAAGATTTAGGTGAGTCATTCTTTTATTTGTTTTGTGGCCAGGCCTGTTAGTTGCCTGTGCAATACTCTTTTTCTCATCCTCTCCTTGTATGAGAGCTTTCATCTTATCTGACATAGCAGAGAATTCCAGTTTCTTACAGGTAGGGTGGTCACATGACACAGACCTGGCCCATAAGATTAGACAGAAGACACTGGAGTGAGCTTCCCAAAGATTCTTGAAACAGCAAACTCAGCTGACCTAGCACCTTAATCCAGTTTCCTTCTTTACCTTGCCTGAAGTTAATAAACATTATAATAAGAGCTCAGGCTCATATTCTGGGAATCTGAAAACAGGTTTTATCCTAAAGATGGACTCTGGTTGACCTGGGGCCCTTACAGCACCCTTAAATTCCCTATTATACCTAAACTACCCTTGTACAGTGTTCTTGTTTCAAGCCTCTGAAGGGATAATATTCTGCTCTGAGAGGAAAACACTCTCCTTCTCCCCATGCACAGATGCCTCTGGATGCCCATTTACCAATGTTTGGTTCAAGTGATGGCAGATGAAGATTATGATGGGTGAACAATGAAGACCATAATCCACAGGGTCAGTCACCACTGGTTCACAAATAAGCCCAAATCTAGGTTTGTCTTTAAACCAAGCAGAATCACAGGAGAACATTCTAGAAATTTCTGACTGTGGGGCTAAAAAAAATAAACAGTTTCATGAAATAAATGATGGTTGACACATTGGTAAGGCACCGGGTTCCAGCTTTGGGACTGGGATCACATCTGGAGACCCAAGAGCCTCAAGACAGCTCAGGGAGGGCCTGGGCCCCTGTGAGGGCAGCACAGGGAGCTGTAACTTAGGTTTTGAAATGAGATCCGTAAGTAAGGAAATTCTATTGCTTTTTGCTAGATTTCTTATCCCTGAAATTTCTTATAAGTTAAGAACAGTAACTTGGTTCAGCTGTTCCAAGGGATAAAGAAGGAAGGAGAAAATTCAATATACTCAGAGAGTTATAGATATTGGACACACTGAAGTATAAGAAGGAAGCAAAATCAGAGAAAAAATAAGAGGTAGAACCAATCAAGGAAGTATCATATCCTGCATGGGGTTTTCTAGAGACTCTTCTGCCTCTGGATTTACAGTACACATTACATGTACTCAAAATCCTTAATTCTGTGAGGAACAAAGTTTACAAAGACTTTTGGCACTGGACTGTTTTAAGTATTACATTTTTTTCCTTTGAAAACTTTTCCAAGCACCTGATATGTGTCAGACACTGAAAAAATCATACTCAACATTTATACTCAACTGTGGAGAAGGATTCATTACTTTGCTGTTTCACAGCTGTAGATTGCTGCATAACTGAATGGCGCATTCTGTGCTTTCCACCTATTAAAACTTACTAGGTTTTACAACACAGATTAGGATACCAGACCAGTTGTGAGCACAATATAAACCCTTTTGCATCCTGAGTAAAATGGCATTTCCTTTGCAAACTACATGTCTCTCAATTTTATTAGCAGGATAAAAATAACTAATTACATAAGCCTTGGCAAGAAAACCTTAATTTTATTTTATAGTTCTCTAATATGAGACATGCCATACCATAGAAAAAATACAGATTGTTTTACATTAGCACTAACGAAGAGAAGCTGCAAATTACTACTGGACTTTTGGAGCTTTATGGAAATCTAAGTATATTTTTGTTTGGTACATTTATTTCAATATAATTTAATTGTGTTCTAATTATGCTTCTTAAAACGTTTCAAGATGTCCATAGATTTTGAGCAACTCAGGCCTATTGTTGTACAACCAAGAGAGGCTGGGGTG
>RJWM01052574.1:0-10068 GCA_004363535.1 Dasyprocta punctata | reverse complement strand
TTGAGAGTAAATTACAGACATTTTTCTCTTTTACTTTTAATCATATCAGGATTAGTACTAAAAACAACAGTATTCTGTTTTACAAGTACATAGCACAATAAAAAAATAAAAAATTAATACTAGTATTATACTATCAACTAATCTATAAATTTTATTCAAATGTTATCAATTCTCCTAATAATTTCCTTTTAAAGTAAAACAAAAGAAAAATAATATGGAAGCCAGAAACAGAATTTAGTTGTCACAGCTCTGAGCCTCTTTTGGTCTCAAAAGACTCATTAGTTTTTCCTTGTCTTTCATGACCTTGATATTTTTAATGAGTACAGATCATTCATTTGATAGAATGGATCTTGATTGAATTTGTTTGATGTTTCTCAATTAAACCCTGATTATATATTTTTTATACTACCTAATGATGGACTTTTATAGTGTATTATATTATGTGGCTCCTGATGTTGGTTGTCTTATCTCTAACCATCTGGTTCATGTGAACTTTGAAAATTTCTCCAATGTAAAGTTACTGTTTTTTTTTTTTTTTTTAAAGCAATTACTCTAAAGGTGCTATCTATTTTGTAACCTTTTGTAGTTAGCTTCTTATGGAAGATTCTTCAAGACCATGAAATGATCCTCTTACTCTTTAAACTTTCCCCCGTAAGTCTTGTCATCCTTTGGATGTTGTATCTTTCAGAACCAAATCATTGCCATGGTGGCTGCTGAATGGTGATTGCTGATTTGAGGTGGCATTCACAGACCCCTTCTTGCTTAGGATGATGCGTGTTCAATCTGGAGTGTGGTGCTTTCTTTTGCACTGTTTTTTTTTTTTTTAGGAGAATTTTTATCAGTGGAGGTATTCTCACAGGCCCATAAATGCATCACTTTATTTTCCATTTTATAGCCACTATCCAAAGCGTTCTCACATTCCTTTGTAAATTCTTCTCCTAGGAACAATCCTCTCAACAAAGACTACTGCCTCAGACCCACTGCATTCAGAGGTCCTTTCTGCAGTGTCTGACCTCTCAGGGCGCCTTTCGTTTTGTACAGACAAGAGATTTTCTCCCTCTATTGGTGATTTTGGATTCACCTTTGCCTCATGGCTAACTGTTGTTCTCTCCTGTGAAGTTTCCTCTGGATTCGCCTGTTTTTTACACACATACACACACGCAATACAGCAGTAGGTAATGCTAGTGATTATTTCCTACTTACAATTAACTGAAAGGTTGGACATTGTTGCTATCTAGTAGGAATTCATTTTTTAATACCACAAGTCTATTTAAAATTAATGAAGCCTCATTATTTCTAGAGTTTTGGAAAAGGGGATTGGGAAGGTTAAAAGAAATGGAAGGGTGTCTTAGCAAATGAATGGAGGTTTTACACTTTTCTCTCTCATGTCTTTAGCTTTAGTTCTTCTGCATGATGTTTCCTGCATCCTTTCTCATGAAAATCTCATGTTAAGTTTTTAAAGCACAGTGAGTGAAGCTGTGATCTTTGCAGCCATGCTTCCTGGGTCAGAATCTGGTGACATCTCTTACACGTTACTTGAAACTGCCGCTGTGTGCAGATGAGACTCCAGCTCACCGCCTGGCACTCAGGTGAGATGAGATCCCACAGAAAGCTCTGCCACAGTCCTCTGTCCGCAGGGTCACTTTTTATTGTTTAAAAAGTCATAGATGGTTATGCTACGTCACCTAATAAGGTGGGTTAGGGCTCTTGCTCTCCCACTGTGTCTTTGGTGTTTTAACAATAGCCTGAAGACTCAGAATTAGTACTTATTAAATCTGTATGCTAAGCCAGAGTTAGGTAGGATTATAAATAAGATGACAAACTCTTGTCCACATTTGCCACACTTTCTCAAATATATTTTGTAGGGTTTTTTTTCCCACCGATAATTTCACTTACCACAGCCTACCCTGGATGAATTTTTATTTATGTATTTTCATCATTCACGGACTTGTAGATTTTTCAGTAGAACTTCATTCAGTTAGGGAAATTAGACCAGAAATGAGTACTTCCCAGAGAATTACAGTGGTGATGGAGATGATCAGGTCTAGCAAGGAGCAAAATGAACAGAGTTCTGCACGGAATCACAGTGCAGTGTTTCGTGTGTGCCTGAATCAGAGGCCTGTACCTCAGACCAGAAGCTTCTGCCTGCCACGCGGAGAATGGACTGAGTGGGGAGACAGCAGAGGAAGTGGGAGCTAGGTGGTGGCTGAGGTGGTAGTAGCAGGGCAAAGGCAGCGAGCCCGCAGGGATGAGGTTAGGCAGCCTTGATTTCTTTGATTAGCTGGAACCGATAGCTACTATGTAGGATTATATTTTGTTCCTCAGTTAAAAGTATGCTGATGGCTATAAGTCTGAAAGTTCCTGAAAACCTGTGTGTAACAGTTGGGACATATTGGCACACAAGCCATGAAGGAAAAACAGCCCTCTGTGAGCTGACCAGATTTACAGTTTGTTGGTACGATTAAACACGTATAATCCAAAAAAACAATAGACGCTTTCCTTCTTCCAAGTCCCTTAGCTTTGTATCCTCCCTTTCCCTCTCCTTCTTGGGGTGGGGCAACGGGGTGTCCTGTCAAGACAAGCTCCACAGTGACTTAAACCATGAACGAAGGCATTGCTACCCAGTCCAGTGTTATCCCGAGGATAACTGCAGGCTGATCAAAGCAGCAGTAGTGGTGCTGACTGGAGTAGCTAAGCTGACTCTAAAATGTTTGTAGTGTGGTCATCTGCAGTAGAATGAGTGGAGTTCTGACAGAGGTATAATTCTAATTAGCTTGTAATTTTTGGAAACAGTTGTATGTACATTTCCCACATGACAAATATGGCCAAGCATTATTTTCTACAAGGAAGCATTTGCTAGAGAAAGTCTTGTCTAGTCTGCTGTGGATACAGATATTCTTTCATGAGCTGACCAAAGGGACGCCCCATAGGTTCATTGCGTTTTGTTTTTGCTCTGCTCCTTGGATTCACACGAGCGAGCGAACCCCTCCCCTCAACTGCCATCATCTCTAACAAAAAGCATTGATTGCTTTCTTTTCCTCTGTATTATTCTGGTCAAAGAGTTTCCTTGCTTTGGACCTAGGTAAGGAATAAAACAACCCTGTAGTTATACCTAAAGTCTGTGAAGCAGAACAACTTCTACAAGTGTTCACAAGCAGCGTTCTTAGAGCTGTAGACAGCAGGAGCCACCAGCAATCTGCACAAGAAGCAACACATTTGGGGCCTGATACCAAGCCTTTATAAGTGTTAGCTCAGGAAGAATATTGCTATGCAAAACCCTTCAACTTCCAGGGCTGAAGAGATCTTTAGGAAATAGAGCTCCTTTGGAAATGAAATGCACGGAGCTTAGTGGGTATTAATTAGATGGTATCTCAAGAGATACTTGTCCGAAATCTTGATCTAATGTCCCACTTGGTCCAAACTTTCTGCAGTGAAACTCCACGGAGCACACCTAGGCCCTGCTCCTCCCTACTTTATATGCCCGCGAAAATCACATCAAGGCAATTGGGAATTGATTCTGCCTCCAGCTCGTGCTCTTGTTCTTCACCTCCACTGCTGCAAACAGTGAAGGAGACCTCCAGCCTCCCCTCCCTGGGCCTCGGGGATGCAGTGGCCAGGCAGGACTGCTCCTTGATTGGGCATTGCCCCTTCAGTGCCATTGCTTTGCGGATGGAGCCTCCATGCAGCCACAGAGAGACACGTGCAGGTTCAGACAGAGTGAGTTCGTTGCTAGCACATGCTAGTGAGAAGCTCCTGCAGCAAATCAGCACATGTCCCCATCAGCACAAATGCACAGGCGGAGCCCTTGTCCACTGTCTGAGGCTGTCAGCTGTCACTCCAGGGGACACTCCTGAAGTAGCCCTCACACAGATGGCTGCCCTGAGGCTGCCCAGGGCCGCCTGTACCAGGAAACCTGTCTGCAAAGCTCCTAAGGTGCCCTGTGCTTCACATCTGGGTCCCTTCTCTGTCTGTACAATGCGGGGGTGCTCTTAGCACCAAAGTGGCCAGTGGCTGCTGCCCAAATCCTTGCTGTTGCCATTGGAGAATGAATAGGGCATGTAGAGAGTTTTTCTTTCAAAATTAGATTATGTTTCACAGATCAATAACTGCTTCTTCATTTAATCTTCTTGATGATAGCAAGCAAGGAAGAGAAAGGAGAAAAGCTTTATGAGACCTGCCCGATCTTTCCCGCCTTCAGGCTACTCCTGCCACACGCTGGAATGGGTGGAGCTCCTCATTCTGGTTTCCCCTATTTCTTTTTGCCATGTCAGGCCTCGGGGTCACTGAAGGAGGGAGGGCTGGCAGTGGCAGGCTGGGCCTCATCCTGTGTCCTGCATCCTGGGTCCCAGCTCTCTATATCTAGGTGCTGGCTACACAAAGGGAAGCCACCTATCTCCTGTCAACGCTGGTCAGATGAGGCCGACTGAGACTCGTGCTGTTGCTGCTATCCATTCTGGCTCACAGTGTTGGCCTTGGGCGGCCTAGGGCTGGGCCCTGGGGGACACGTGCTTGGCAGCTGGGCCACAGTGGATGCTAGCAACCAAAGAGACAGGGCAAGCCTCGGGAGTCTGCTGGCCGGCTTCTAGGCAGACCTGCACACTGATAGGTGGGCGAGCGGGCAGGGTGGTGGGTTCCATCAGCAGGCAGAGGGGAGCTTTGCAGGGCGTCTGAATATCTACTCCAGACTTAGCAACAAGCCCAACCCAGTGACTGGAAAAACATCAAGTTCTTTCTGTTTATGTTTCAAGATTTGCTCCTAAAGGCATTCTGTGATTTAATGGGCTAAGCAATCTGACGAGAGAGTCAAATGTGTCTGTATAGTGTTTCCAATGTACAAAGATGTGGGTACACTTGGTTTTGTTTTAAGACTTTCTGAAAGTATCTAAGGAAAAAATACATATGAACATATATTATTTTTTTTTAATAGGTCAAATTGATTTTCTGGTGTTTTGTGCATTTTCCTCAGCAGGAATTCTTCCTCAACAAATACGAAATGCCATCAAACCAACATGTTGAAAAGTACAATTGAAAGCAGTTATGATAGAACAGTCAAACACCATGCAAATACCAAGACACACTGCCGACGGAACATTGTGCCCTGTTACATAACTCTGTATCGTCTTCGGAGCCTGACACCTTTGTGGCCATCTGCTTTTCTACATTTTCCTCTTGCTTTGAATTTAGACTTTCAAAAACAGTTAGTTCCTGAAGTATCAGTTTGCCTGTTGTCTAAAGACTGAATGTGAGGGAAGGGGTTCTCCGAGTGACACACAGAAACAGAAACACTGTCCCTTGAGGAGCGACTAGGATCTTGCAGGATGTCAGCCTCCCTTTCTCTCCTCTCTCTCTCTCTCTCTCTCTCTCTCCCCCCCCGTCACTCTCCGTCTCTCCCCCTCCGTCCCTCCCTGGTTTCTTCAACCTGAGGCTCTCCTTTGTTCTCACCCTTTATGAAAACATTAAAAAACTCGAGAGGCTAAGGCACAAGGATCACAAGTTTGAGGCCATCATGAGTAATTTAGTGAGAGATCTTTCTCAAAATAATGTTTTAAAAGGACTGGGGATGTAGCTCTGTGACAGAGAACTTGCCTAGCTTGTGTGAGACTCCAAATTCAATTCCCACTGTAGCAACAACAGCAACAGCAGCAAAATCTTGGATTTCATAATTACTTTCAAGATCATTTTCCCAAATCTGTGAGGACAGAGGCACCTGGAGACAGAGATGTGCAGCCTCTGTCACCGCGCATGCGTGCTGCTGTCTGTCTGGGTGTGCCCCTTAGTGAGGCAACCACGCTCGATTTTGTGCCCAACAGATGCTTTAAAAGAACCGGTACTATAAAATGCTTTTATGGAGGGGAGAAATAAATAATTCAAAGAAGACCTGATAGAGTATGATGTGCTGTCACTCATGAGAAAGCGTACTCTGCTTGACACTTTTCGTTTTTATCAAGACTCACTGCACCACTTGTGCTTGGCTGGACGGTGGCCAAATCTGAAGCCCTGTACGTTCGCAGGTACATGCAGGAGGGTCACGGTGCATGTGGGGAAAGAGGCAGGGTGTGTACGGACACACCGCAGGTCCGCTTGCCGTGGACCTTTCGTAATAAGCAGATATTTTCGTCATTTGAGACCAACTATTTTTTCAATAATGACGCTCTCTCAGGAACAAAGAACAAGGGGCTTCAGGACCATGAGGGTTAACCTGATCACTCCTCTGAAAGAAAGTCTTATGAAATTTTTTATTTCCTTCTTCTTTAAGCCTTGTACCTTCTGTCTTATGAGATATGCTCTGCCTGAGGGGGCTGGTGAGCTGACGAAGGGCAGGGATGCACGTCACGGCCGTGGCATGGCCTCTAGCATTTCTTTTATGACAATATCCTTCCAGCAATCTGAGCTGGCATGGTGCAAAAGCATGGTTTCAAATTCTGCCCTTGAAACATGGATTAAGCAATGTTGCTAATACGTATTTGTCCCTGCGCTGTCAAACATTTCACTGATTCTAGAATCTGCAGACAGCTTAATAGCCAGGTCCTCTGTCAATGTTACTGCAGCTATGTCTCCCTTGCTTTAAGATGCCGTTTAGATTTATTGGAGCAATAGGGGTAGAATGATACCTAGTTAAGAACAGCACCTGGTTATGTATATATCATCAGCACTCACTGACATCCACAGTGACCATTCGAAATGGACAGAATTGCTCTCCAGCATCCTCAGCCTCAGTGTGGGAGGCGGCAGTAACTGGCATCTGCCCAGTCCCCCCGGCACACTGAGGGCACAGAGCTGAAGGGGCATGAGACCCTGCTAACTTCAAGAACTGAACATCAACGGATGCATGAACTTGACGCCATTACTGAAATTGATCAATCTCTCTCTTTCTCTTTCTTTTTTCTTTTCTTTTCTTTCTTTCTTTCTATCTTTCTTTCAGTACAGATATAATAGCTTTTTCCAATGTAATCTAGAATACTGTTGAGTATTTTTTTGTGTTCTTCTAAGACTTTCTATGATTTTTATTCTAACTTTTGGAATAAGAATGTTGTAAATAGATAATTAAACATGATTTTTTCTATTTGATACTTTTTTTATTTTAAAGAGAATAAAACAAAACAAAACAGAAAAGAACAAAGCAGATCAGAACAAAACAATGCAAGGAACATAGGATTTCAAAACAAGACAACAGGAAATCAACAATGGCTACCATAATGTCTCTTGTTTTCTTCAGAATAGTTGTTCATATCTACACACAATGAATTCAAACAAAACACAATAGTATAAAACCAATAAAAACAAAAGAATGAAAACATTATGGGACTTCAAAACCAGACAATAGGAAATCAACAATAGCTACCCCAATGTCTCTTGTTCTCTTCAAAACAGGTGTCCACACTTTCACACATATTGAAACCAAATAATGCAGAACAGACTAAGAACAATCAAAATGAAGGATAAAAGTATTATTGGACTTCACAACAAGGTGATAGAAAATGAGCAATGGCTACCAGAATGTCTCGTTTTCTTCAAAGTAGCTGGTCATACCATCAACATGTAATAAAATCAATTCTTGTAAACTCTTTAAGAGAAGTTCTAGGCATGTACAAGCCTACACATGTACATCTATCCTTTCTGTATTAGAGGGAAAAGCAAAATATAACAAATTACAAGAAAAACAAGAAACAACATAGACTAATAAATAACAATAACAAAGAGCTCAAAACAATAACAATTCAGGTTTACAAAACAAGGTGGTAGGAGCATAACTAAGGTTGTTATTTTGCATAGTCATCTTCAAAAGAGTTACTCAGATTACTGTATATAAAAATGCAAAATTGATCTAATCCTATGTATGCTAACTGTTTTGTTCCAAAAACTAGTAGAATTAGAAATACAATCATCTTAGTTAAGGAAAAAAAAAAACCCAGATAGGGAAAAAGAGAAAAGAAGCAAGAAAAAAGAAAACAGATATAAATTAAACATGATTATATTAGTTTATGGAGTGAAAAAATTGCACTGCACTTTAAGAGCACACTTCCAAACCTTTCAATTCAACTATGCTAGAAACTATAGTTTGGAGAAATGGTTTTAAGATTAAGAGGTTGGTGTCTGACTCTATATCCCCACTGCCAGTGGTGGAAGCCTAGGGTGGTTCTTCTAGGCAGTGCGAGGGGACCTTATTCTTCCCTTCACTGTTTCCATAACAACTGATTACATAAAAAAAATGATGGATGCATACATACTTATACCAATCCTCAATTCACATATGGATTTTTCTAAATATACAAATATAGGTAATTATGTCATTTTACTTATGCATTTATAAATATATAGATGGTATGTTTTATATACATTACATCTTGCTTATATAAGGGCCTTTTAAAAAATAGTACAAGACAAAGATATTTCTCTACTTAGCAGGCATTTCCTCTTTTTCCTTCCTAATAGAAACGGTTTAGGTTCGGTTATCCAAACTGAATCTAAAATTCTCCTCCAGCCCTAGGGCATACACTTTAATTAATCTAAAGCAATCATGAGAATGCCACCTGCCTTGTCATGAGAGATGGAAGGACACAGTCCTGTCCTGTGAGCCATGTGGGGACCCTCCAGGCTAGATGTCTGCCACAATCACTTCAGCATTTATGTAAAAGAAAACACAAGTAAAGTTAACAAGGTAGCACACGACAAAAATTGGCCAGTGTGGAACAACTGTGACTGTAATCTGCTGCTGGTGGGTGAGTGAGTATTTCTACTTTGGATCTAAGTGATTGACGTTTGCTCATGAAGTCACCAAATGATCCAGTGATTCTATTAGCAGTAATTTACATAGGTAAATGAAAACATGTGTCCACACAAAGACTTGGGCGCCTGTCTGTGAATGTTCACTGGGTCTCTTGGCATAGTAGCCCCAGGCTGGAAATTGTGTGTTTTCCTCAGGTGAGCCGGTGGAGAACCCTACTGAGCCACGAAAAGCAATGGCCATCCCCACTGAGGCAGCCACAGGGTTCTCCAGTGCGGTATTCTGGGCAAACAGGCGGGGCCAGGGCTGGCATACTGCGTGAGTCCACTTTCAGGGACTCCATAAGGAGTCCATAAGGGCTTTCTGGCATCAGAGTTCAGAAAGGGAGCAGCCTAAAAGGGTTTAAAGGGAATTTTTATAGTGATGGAAATATTCTCATTGTGGAAGTAGTTACACGAGTGTAATTACTGTCATACAGATTTCCCAACTGTATATGTAAAATGAACGTTACTCTGTGTTTAATTTATACCTTGGTAGAGTGGCTGGAGAAAAGAAATCAAAGAAACCATACTCGGTACAGGCCGATGACGGTGCAGGCACAGCACTGAACGCACAGCGCCTGCCATCTGCAGACCTGAGCTGAGCTGGCCAGGAGGCATTTTATGAAGTGAGGGGAAGCTAATTTTAGGGACCTCCTCAAGCCATGAACTTCCCAGTCAGACAGCTAGTGACTGGTGGTTTGCAGATAGCAGTTTTCTTATTATTTCATCCAGTATTCTTAAAGTTTTAAAATTTTTTATTTTACTTTTTAAGCCCCAAGTCCCCATACAGGCTGCATCTACATTAATGAATACATTCCACAAAATGATCCTCAGAAAGAGAGTGGGCAGTTATAACGGGTTTGCTTTCTAGGACCATCTTTCCATGCAAGAGGAGTAGGGACAAGGGCTGTGCCATGGCGCTGGGCTGTGGGGCACTGGGCCCTGGCTCTGTGACTTCCAAAGCTCCTCACCTTCTAGACACACTGCACTGTGTCCTCACAGTTACCAGAGATGGACCCTCATCTCATCCCATCTCATCTCATCCCATCTCATCTCATCCAATCTCATCTCATCTCATCTCATCCCATCTCATCTCATCTCATCCCATCTCATCTCATCTCATGCCCTCCACGCCCCTCCCCTCCCCTCCCCTCCCATTCCATCTCATCTGATCCCATCCCATCCCATCACATCCCATCCCATTCCATCCCATTCCATCCAATCCCATCTCATCCCATCCCATTCCATCCCATCCCATCCCACTCCATCCCATCCCATCTCATCCCATCCCATTCCATCTCA
>RJWM01052573.1:0-10075 GCA_004363535.1 Dasyprocta punctata | reverse complement strand
TGGGGATCGAACTCACAGCCTCACACCTGCCAGACAGGCACTTAAGCCGCTGAGCCAAACTCCCAGCCCTAGTTTTTTGAGGCAGGGTCGCACTATGTAGCTCAGGCAGGCCTTGTGCTCGCATTGTAGCCCAAGCCGGCCTCGAACTCACAACGCTCCACCTACCTCAGCCTCCCAAGTGCTGGGATTAAAGGCATGCGCCACCACGCCCGGCTTCATCTCTTTTTTATATTAGGCTAATTATTACAATTTTATTTAATGAAACTTTTCACAGCTTAAATAAAAGTCTGAAACACTGTTTTAAGAAGTCCAGCACCTGGGTCAATTTCAATGCCTGCTAATGAGTAATAAAGGCCACCATATCAGTTAAGAGTCCTTTGGTTGCTTTCAGGTAGAAGAAAAGTTCAAGGAGACTACAGAACAGCCCAGAGGTGTATGTTTTCTGTTATGAGGATGACTCAAAACCACTATAAAATTTTATTGACGTTATTTGTACTTCTCTGGACTACAGAAAAGTAGAAATGAGATGTCCAGACCTGTTTTCTGAACTTCATTTTCTAATCTTTTCCTTGTTTTCTGCTAAATTATAAGAAATTTTATTATTTTTTCATTTTTTGCTATTATGTGTTTATAATACATAATAATTACATTTGTCTTGGGGAACTGGTACATATACATATAGCCTTTATCAAGGTTAAAGCATAATAGACATGGAGACCACACAAGAATCTACAAACCATCATTCTGGGTATAGGTGGGTTTTAAATAAATATTGCCCAACAAGATGGAGATAAATAAACTCAAAAATCTGAGTTTGCATGCAGCATCAAGAAGCACCCCACCAGGGGCTCAAATGTAACACTTCTTCATGTTGCTCAGGGAACATCAAAGCTCAGTCACCCAGAAAGAATGGCACATTGATAGGAGAACTAAAAGTTAAGGACATAGAAGCAAATGACTAACAGAAATCAAGTTGTTGGAAAATTTGGAAGTTCTTCAAAACATAATTACCTATGACCTAGCAATTTTCCAAAGTATATATCCAAGAGAATTGGCAATATATCAGCTAATAGTTGTGGAGTTCTTTTGGGGAGTTCTGGGAATGTTCTCAAATGAGATACTAATTGTAGTTGTACAACATAGTGGATAAATTAAAATTTGCCAAGTTGTACACTTAAAATTGTCCATACTGGGCCAGACATGTGGCACATGCCAGGCAACCCCGGCACTCAGAAGGCTGAGGCAAGAGGATCCCCATGAGTTCAAGGCCAACCTGAGCTACATAGTGAGACCCTGCCTCAAAAAAAAAAAAAAAAAAAAAAAGTCCATAGTGTATTATGTGAATATATCTCAATTGACAAAGGAAATAAATTGACTCCTCCTTCACCCCTGGAAACCTCAGGGGCAGGGAGACTTATCCTCCTTCACCCTGGAGACCTCTGCAGCCAGCAGGATCGTCAGTCGCCACTCCCCCTCACCCCAGAGACCTCAACAGCCCACAGACCATCAGCGACCCCTTCCACCACCTGCAGAACCCTGGTGGGCTGGTGGAAGCCTCAGCAACCCTTCACCCACACAGAGGATCTCAGTGGGACTGCAACAAGGTGGTGAGTTTCCCCCTCAAATAGAGGACCTCAGTGAGTAAACAGGAGCAGCAGCGAACCCTCCCCTGCAGCTGTAGGACCTTGGTAAGCCTGGCCAAAGTGTGGGTGAGTCCTTCTTCCATACAGACAACACTGGGTGGATTAAGGAGAGTACAAACTAGGGTTCCACCAACCTGGAGGAACTCAAAAGGACCCAGAAGACCCCCAGTGACACAGTAGGGTCCAAGCTGAGACACACACTATACCCAGATAGATCTGGCAGCTTGGAACAGCCTAAAGCCACAGTAACAATAGGAGCTAAGGGTTGGCTTACATCAATACTCCTAGGCTAGTCAGCCTAGGAAGAATATAGGACTCACCCAACAGGCCCTGCAAGAGGAAGTCAGGTGACTGGCCCCGCCCCTGCATTGTGGGACCCAGCAATCAGACAAACATCAGCCACTCAGTAGGACCCTAAGACACAAATGACTGTCGGTCGACACCAGTGAGATTGAAAAGACCAAAATATTAACCCAAGAGGTGAAAATGACAAAACAAAAAAGCAAAATGCAATCTCAAATGTCTAGTCCAACAGGAACAAGTACAGGAAACACTGAAACAGAGGACATTAGAAGTCATACACCTGAAATTTCTGAAAAGATAGCAAGTGGAATAAAGAAATAAATTCATGAGGCTATGGATGAAATCAGATTAGAAATAATCTCGCAGGTAAAGAAAGAAATGACAACCTTAATAAAGGAATAGCTCAGTATAGCTAGAGAAGACATAGATTAAAAAAAAAAGTGCAGGAGCATGGCAAAATGATGGAAACCTGGAATGAACAATATAGGAAAGAAATAGAATGCAAGAAACAGATTTAAAGACATATCCAGGAAATAAAAAATTTCATTGGAAACTGGCAAAACTGCTTGAATGAAGCTGAGGATAGACTTTTGGACCTTGAAGACAGGATTGCAGCTAACAATCATGAAAGGAAAGAAGTTTTAAAAATAAGGGAGCATGAAATAACAATTCAACAGCTTCAAGAAGATCCAAAGAGAAGCAATGTAAGACTGACAGGCATCAATTAAAATGCAGGAGTCAGCACAAATGACTTAGAAAAAACAATTCGCAGAATAGCGGAAAATTTCCCAAACATGGGAAAAGAATCAAATATGCAGATAAGTGAGGCATAGAGAATGCCAAACAGTCATAACCAAAATAAATCTACACCCAGAAATATAATAATTAAGATCCTAGAAATTCAGCACAAAAACAGAATACTAAAAGCTGTTAAGAGAAAAGATACAACTCACCTATCAAAGAAAGCTCGTTAGAATCACGGCAGACTTTTCAACACACACTCAAGTTAAGATGAGTTTAGAACGAAGTATTTCAAGCCCTGAAAGAAGACAACTTTCAACCCAGATTGATGTACCCTGCAAAACTTTCTTTCAAAATTGATGGAGAAATAAGATACTTCCATGACAAAGAACAGCTAAAGAAATTCATGTCTACCAAGCCTACCCTTGAAAGAATACTGAAAGACATACTACAGAGAGACAAAAATGACTATAGTTTCCAGAACAATAGAAAGAAACCACCAGGCAGGGCAAGCAACTAAACAAGGGGGGAAAGCAGGAAACCAGCAACAGTAAAATAAAATGACAAAGTTGAGCCAGTACATGTCAGTTATTTCCACCAATGTAAATGGCCTCAATTGGCCAATAAAAAGAAACAGGTTGACAGAATGGATCAAGAAACAGGATCCAACGATATGCTGTATACAAGAAACACATCTGACTCAAAAGGAAACTAATAGACTAAAAGTCAAAGGATAGAAAACAATATTCCATGTGACAGGAACCCAGAAAAAAGCAGGGATAGCTATTCTGTTTGTAGACATGTGAACGTCAAACCAAAAATGATCAAAAGAGATAAAGAAGGTCACTACATACTTATTAGGGGAAAAATTCAAGAGGAAGAGCTAAGCATCATAAATATATATAAATATATATGCACCAAATACAGGAGCACCCAACTATATAAGACAAATACTAACCAAATACACAATAACACAACTGTAACAGGGGACCTTAAGATCCCATTGTCACAAAGAGATAGATCAACTAGACAAAAAGTCGGAACAGAAAAAAAACAGAACTGAATCAAACCTGTGAACAAATGGACTTAGTACATGTTTACAGAGTGTTCCACCCAACAACATCAGAATACACATTCTTCTCAGCTACACATGGGACATTCTCTAAAATAGACCATGTATTAGTACACAGAACATGCTCAAGTAAATGCAAAGGGACTGAAATTATCCCATCCATATTATCTGATCATAGTGCACTGAAATTGGAAATTAAAGGCAAAAGAAACTGCAAAACCTTCAGAAGCACATGGAAATTAAATAACAACCTCTTGAACAACCAATGGGTTACAGATGAAATTAAAGAAGAAATTAAACAACACCTAAAATTCAATGAAAATGCAGATACAGCATAATGAAACTTGTGGAACACAATGAAAGAGGTGCTAAGAGGGAAATATATAGCAATGAATTGCCATATCAGGACTTATATCTAGAACATATAAAGAATTGAAAAACATCAGGTCCTCCAAATTCAAAGACCCAATCCAAAAATGGGCATCTGAGATGAACACGCACTTCTCAGATGAAGAAATACAAATGAAAAATAAATACATGAAGAAATGATCAACATCACTGGTCATTCGAGACATGCAAATTAAAAAAACACAGAGATTCTATCTCACTCCAGAAAGAATGGCTGCCATCAAGAAATCAACCAATAACAAATGCTGGTGGGGCTGTGGGGAAAAAGGAACTCTTCTCCACTATCAGTGGGAGTGTAGACGGATGCGGCCACTGTGGAAATCAGTGTGGAGATTCCCCAAAAAACTAGAATTGGAAATCTCATTCAATCCAGCTATTTCCCTTCTGGGTATTTTCCCAGAAAAACTGAGAATGTTTTGCCGCAGCGATAAACGTGCACCCATGTTTATAGCAGCACAATTTGTAATAGCTAAATCTTGAAAACAACCAAAATGCCCATCAACTGCAGAATGGATAAAAAAGGTGTGGTACTTTTATACAATGGAATATTATGCAGCTATAAAAAGGATGATCTTGAGGCTTTTATAGGTAAATGGAGGCAACTTAAGACTATACTCATAAGTGAAATAAATCAGACTCACATTTATAAATATTGTATTGTTTCCCTAGTGTAAAATTATAATAATAAACTGAAAAAGTAATAAGATCTAAAATGTACAATAGACACTGTGATAATGAAAAGGAAAGAAAGTACTCAAAAGGAAAGAACAACTGGGATAGGGGAAGGGAGAAAAGGAAGAAAGGAAAAAATTATATATATGTAGGTATACACATATAACTGTATGTATGTGTATGTGTGCAAGATAGATAACTATACTACTAATCTCTGTTAGTTCATCAAAATGAACAGTTTGTGCTGTCATTGTTTGACTGATCATTTTTTATGCCTAGATCTTATAACCTGAACAACTACTTCTAAAATAACAACATGCAATATACTAACTAGTGTTGATTCCTTACTGTTTTTTAAAATTCTGTATTATTTCTATCCTTTTTTTCTGTTTTGCTTTTTAAAATGAATTTAAAAAGGAAATAAATTCATTGATTGTGCCAAATATTACCTATATTTAAGATTAGGCAAAATAATTTAGAAGAATGATTTTATATTGTTCATGGAAAAATAAAAGCAAATGCAACAGCAGTACCAAAGTCATATTTGATACAAGCTAATAATAGTTAAAATAAAAAGAATAATTTTTCAGTATATGAAAATCATGCTAAACAACTCAAGGAAAGCATTTTGGTCTTGTCCCTTGAGAAACTTTACAGTCTTTCAGCTTACTTCAAGGGGTAACCCTTTAGGCAGGAATCATCCCTGGGAGGTAAATTTTAACAAGAAATTTGACAGCAATTCTTCTTTTCTCAAAGATAGGACATCTTTTATGAAAGATAGGTTCTGGAGTCCAGAACAGAAACTAAGCACCAGCATGACAGTGGGTGTAGAAGTGTGCCTTTTACCATACACCAATGTACATGCAAACAAGAGGAGGAATTATTCCATTTTCAAATGTCAGCAGCACCCCAGTCATTTTTTCCATAGGTCTCTTAAATCAGGACTGTCGCTGGCCCCACTGACCCAATTCTTCCACAGTGAGAGTTAGCAGAGAGGACAACAGCACAACTATTTTCTATTTTTGCCTCCTATATCAATTTCCTTATCTCTAAGCACCCTTTGAGGAATCGATTTATCAACCAATTACATCCTTTTGGACTTTGGAACCAACTGATTCTAAACATTAAAATTAAACAACATAATTAAATCTAAAAACACTTACTAGTTTATATTATAAATCAGTTATTTTAGCTTCACAAAGATCTGTAACTAGTAGAATTTCTGCAAAAAAAACTCATACAATATGATTTTTCACGGAATAGCTATCTCAACAATTTTCCTACTACTATTGCTCAGAGCAAACATAACTTTTTGTTATGGTCTAATTTTGCAACACTATTAACTGGTCAGAGAAACTGCATATAGTATTATATGAGTCAATCACCCCTCATTCAGACAGAGTTACTCTTCAGTATGATTCTAACTAGGTATCAGTAAGTTTTTATCCCCCTCTGTTGACTATAGAAACTACAGCTAGCTTTTCTGTTTTTATTTTAAAGAGAAAAAAACAATAAAAACAATGATATAGAATTTCATAATAATATAATAGGGAATTAACAATGGTCAATATATTGTGCATTATTATCTTCAAAGTAGTTATTCAGATTATAAGATATAGGCATGCAAAAGTGATCAAACAATGTAAGTACAAACCATTTTCTTCAATGAACTAAAAGAAATAAATAGTATAATTATCTTAGTTACCTTGTGTATGTATATGTATGTCTGTATGTATATATAAGTGTGTGTGTATATATATTTTTTTTCTTTTGAGAACAGCTAGCTTTTCAAGTTCACATTTCCAAGATCTTTCAGTGTGTCTGGGTCGGACTCTGCAATATGAGTCTTCATTTTGTTCTTTGCATGATTTCTACTTTGTGCATATCCACATAGCAAGTGTATACCCTTGGGTCTAGCAGTTGTTGATCCTTTCTCTATTGCCCTTGCCAATTAATTTCTGGCTTTACTCAGTCCCACACTTCATGAGGCTCTGGAATGTTTGAGACAGTCAATCTTTGAGGCTATCTGAGTGATCTGCTGTTTTCCTCACTATTTCGCCTCTTCCCACTACTAACGCTAGTGGCAGTGTAAGTAGGAATGATATTGTAAGGTTGTTTCAATATAAATTTTTCACCAATTTCTCAGCTTTCAATTTTGAAAGCTGTCTTCTCTATCTGAGAAGACAGAATATAAATTAGTGAATAAGCAAAAGGAACAATAAAATTATAGTTAATTTCAATCAGTGGCACGCTGCTTAATTATTTAAGAATGCGCTCTCTGAAGAGAAAAAGTCCTGAGCATTTGCTGACTGCCACAGTATAAATGCTCCTGTCCATGTTGATTTCAATCTATCACTGTCACATCAGTAAATGTGAACTTAGCAAAGAGATTGGAAAGAGATGCACAGTAGTACAACACAAGAGATATACATTACCCTAAGAGCATAAACAAAAGTAAAATAATTAGTAAGTGATGAGCTGTGGGTATTTATTACCTTTCTTTTTACTGTAATTCCTTTAATGGTAAAGTTCAAGGACTTAAATTTTAAATTAAATGAAATTAGTTAACTTCTTATGTTTTTAAATGGACAAATAATGCAAATTCATATTTACAAATGATTATACTTAACAATGGCTCATGAAATAACTAAAAAGTAAGCAACTGGTTTTTTCAAGCAAGACCTGTCTATTACCACTAATACGCTGTGCATTGGTCAGGCATGTCCTATGCTTCCCTAGAAGGAAATGCAGTACTGTACAAAATAGTTCAGTGTTCATGAATTCAGTGTTCACCACAACTGTATAGGACATAATTACTACAAACAGGAAAAACTGAATGTGTATTGACAAAGAGAACAAAAGTTCAGAACAACTGAAATTTCAGAAGGATCAGTGGACTCAGTTCAACAGAAAAAAGCAGAGCAAAGTTGGGCTTTGGACAGGCTCAGTAACCAAGGAATTCAGGTGAAGTTCAAAGCAGGAAGAGTAAAGGCACGTATACATAAGAAGTCATTAGATCTTCATACTGCATCCCCAGACAAATACAGCCAAGTCAGAAAACAGCGCTATTAGATCATCTCACAGTGAATCAGCCTCTCAAAGTATCCCCCCCGTTACACACACACACACACACACACACACACACACACACACACATTCTAATGAGCTCTGTTGCAGCTCTCTGAAAAATGAGGAAATAGCCAAGTAATATTAAATATTTAAAGAGGGCACCTAACAAAAGAGACAAAACAGAAAAAAATGGAACTCAGAGGAAACAAAAACAAAACTGAACTACATAAGAATACTTCCCCCCCAAAAAAACTATCATAAAGATCCACATAGAATTAAACAATATATTAGACTTTGAATCTGGAATGTCCCCTAAAGTCTAATGTGCTTACAGGTAGAGCTTTTTTGGAAGGTTATTGGATCATGGATCAATCCATGGGTGAGTTCAAAGCAGACTATGCTCTTAGGAAGTGAGACCTGGTTGGAGGAGGTAGGTCACTGGGACCCTTTGAAGATGTAGCTCTTTCTGGCTCTTCCTGGTCCCTGTTGGTTGAGCAACTTTTCTCTGCTATGCCTTTTCACTATGCCATTTTTTGCCTTGGAGCCAGTCAACCATGGGTTAAACCCTCGGAAAGCATGAGCTGAAATAAACCTCTCCTTTAAATTGTGTATGTGTCAAGTATTTGAGCACAGTGCCAATAAAGCTGATAATACACAGCAATATAGTATTCATACAAGAATAAGAAACTTCTTAAAAGAACACTCAAAATAACAATACCATAGAAAAATTCTTAGAAATTAAGAGTACGGGATCAGGAACTAAAACTTTAATATAAGAACTGAAAAGTAAAGTTAAGACAATCTCCCAGTAAATAGGACTGTAAACATTAAAAGTGAAAGTCAAAGAACTAGGAATATGAAACAAGTAGTGAATAAATAATTTTATACTATTCAAAATCCAAATTACAGAAGTTTCAGAAAGAATGGCAAAGAAGTAGAGAACAGAAAATCATTATAAATATAATTTGAGATATTTCACAGAACTAAAGGATACTGGCTTCCATATAGAGACTGCATGATGTACCCAGCATAATCGATAAAAAATAAACAAGACTGCACTGATTGTATGTGCACCTATAGATGCATCAACCTGAAATTTTAGCACACCGGGTAATGCTTTCACAAAAGAAAAAGAGAATAGTAGGTCTCATACAAAAGATTGGGAATTATTCTTACTTTTTTATGGTGATGGGAAATTAAAACCAGGATCTCACATATGCTCTAGGCAATGACCCTCCTGACCTCTGAGCTGCATATCCATCTCCCATTGCCATTTTTAATGGTAATAGGGGCACTATTGATACTAGAACAATCACTTTAAAATTCAAAGATAAAATAATTTCCAATCTCAAATTCAGCCAAAAGTACCAATCAAATGAAAGGAAAACTGAAGACATTTCTCAAAAACATTTAGTTTTCTTAGGCAACTACTGGGGGAGGGGCTCCATCAAAAGAAAACTGTTTGCAAGTTGTATGACTCTGCTCATAGGCTAGACATCTATTGCATCATACATTTGAATTTTGTAAATCATATAGTATGTTATATGATTTACAAAATAGTTCAATAAAGCTATTGTTTTTTTTAAAAAGGGTTTGCAAGCAAAACAAACATGGAATGTTAGATTTGGCTACAAATAACCAACGACTAAATAAATATGGCATAACAAGAAAGGGGTCTGTTTTCCTCTTATATAACAAGAAGTCTTTATATTTGTCTGATTGAAATTTGTGATTCTCAGAGAAATAAAGTGGAAATAGGAACATATCTCAAGGGAAAGCACTAAATCTGTCTATTCCATGGTGGAAACATCAATACTATACATCGTATCTACAAATGAAAAAAACTTAAGAAATAGTGAAGTGAGCAAATTTTCATAAAACATAGAGGAAAACATGAGAAGAAACAGCTAAGAGTTTATCAATGTTAACAGAAAAGAATGGGACATAAAAGTTCTCTTTTACTTTTTCTTTTTTTTTTTTTTTTTTGGTATTGGTAATCCAACTTGTGACCTCACACTGGCCAGGCAGGTGCTGTGCTGCTGAGCTATATCCCCAGCAAAAGGGCTATTCCCATAATGAATTTTGAGTATCTGCATTTTAAAACCATGTATGACTTTTAACAGGTATGTCAATGTGTGTATGACAGAAAGAGAGAGAGACAATAGAG
>RJWM01052572.1:0-10081 GCA_004363535.1 Dasyprocta punctata | reverse complement strand
TGTCTTAGTTACTTTTTGCTCGTTGCCGAGACAAAATACCTGATGCCCAAAGTTAGGGAAGGAAAGGTTTATTCTTACAGTTTCTCGGGAGTTTCAGTCCATAAAGTGGGCTCCAAGGCAGCATGGGATGACGGGGCTACAGTTCATGGCAGCTGCAAGCTACAGGCCGCAATCCACGCTGGCGAGAGAGAGGGCGGAAGCCGGGAAGCAAGCAAGAGGAAGACCCGCCTTCCCTTATACTGTATCTCAGCTCCACCCCTGGGCGGGTGTAGCAGTCACATCATTAATCCTGGTGCTAGACAGCAAACTGATCACAAGCATCAGACTCAGCCCCATCAAAACTATGAGGACTTGGGGGGTACATAGCATATCCTATACACAGTACCAAAATAATAACCAACCAACGTGCAAAATGGTTATCATCTTCATTTTAATACAGTCCAAAAACGATCATTCATGACCTCAGCTCAATCACCTCCTCTCACACCATCATCTTTCTCTATTTTTCCAGATTCTCAGTATCATCTGAAATTTCTGCAATGAACATTCACTATTTCTAGGTTAAAGCTTTCTATTTCTTCCAAACAAAATGATTTTTTTTCCATAAAAATGATTTTTCCTGTTTCAATTTTTCCAAGTTTGTATAATAAATAAATATATATATATATATATATATATATATATATATATATATAAAGATAAAAATGATCATTGTTTTATTTGGGGAAAGAACTTCTTTATGAGACTGTTCAGTTTTATAGCCTCAGTGCTACAGAGCACATAAAGATGGAATCTAGGACACAACCGTAGCAAGGTTAGGTATGCTATCAAAATAATGAATTGACAGTAAAAAAAACAAAAACAAAACAAAACAAAAAACACTATGGCAACAGTAAAGACAGACATTCTGCACACATCTGGGAGATGAACTTGCTGCACTCACTCACTGAGCTGCTGCACTGTGAATGACCATGCTAGGAGTCCTCGTAATCTGGAGACTGTGTGAGGCCAACCCTGGCTACATAGGGAATACAAGGCTGGGCTGGACTACAAGTGAGTGAGATGGCATCTCAGAAAGAAAAGAAAAAGTTAAAAAAAGGAAGGAAGCGGGTGTTGGGAATCCTTGAAGCTGGAAATTAACCACAGGTGCAGGACTGTGGTGTGGCTGGGACATGGCCATCCCAAAAACAAACAGCTGGCTGGATAAGCCAGGTAAAAAGTTGCCACAGCCCAGGAAAACACCAAGTCCCTAGACAATCCAAGCAATGGGTTGCTAGGCAGCAGGGCTGAAATTGACATCATCCTTCTGAGTATATAAATCAACATTGGTTAAGCAGTACCTTTTCTCCCATCAGGAGGCTAAGGGCTCCATCTGACCCCATCTTTGTCTCTTCATTTTCTCATTCTCTCGTGGTCCTTTACCCCAAGAACCTCAAGGGCCGCATGGGTCGAGGCAAGTAGGAGAGGAGGAAAGAAGGATAGGTTTTAATTTTACTTGCAGTTTTAAAAATGATAATGACTTAGTATTCTCCTACACTACCATACTTTGTTCTATATGAGGATAAACATAAAAGTAGACAGATTAGACAACAACTGTAATAGTTCACTTTGATTTTGTTCTGAGGTGTGAAGCTGACAGCAGCACATTGGTAGATTATGGCAACAAACATTTCAACAACACATGCCCTTCCTAACTGTGGTCATGTGAATAATTTCTCTAAGAGATTGCGTCCTAATCTCATCCATCACAACAGTGCTTTTGAAACTGTTGATGTGTGTACTTATTGTACAAAGCTCCAAGACAGACAGTAATTATAGTACAAGGGTGGATAGATGTGATTACAGTATAAGATTGGGATTTTAATTCAGAGATCTCTAGCTAGAAACTCCCTGTCAATGAACCTTTATCAGAGAGAAATGCTTTATACTTCCATATACACGAGACTCAAATGCCAAGAAAAAATTGGGTAGCGTCACCTCAAAAAGAAGCTGGTTAATTAGCATATCCATTTCCTTAAACATTTATCATTTCCTCATTGTGAGGGAAATCACACTCCTCTCTTCTAGATATTTGGGAGTATCCACAACACTATTATTAACTAGTCAAGTGCTCTGCTACCTACCATAATCTACTCTGTTGTAAATTACCAGAACTTCCAACAGTATATAACATGCATGAGTTGCACCATATAAATATGTACAATTATGCATTTTTAATAAAAATAACACTAGGACAAAATAAAAAATATTAAAAAAACAAAACAGGGTAGCACTTTAGTGGCAAAGATTGGAAAACCAATCTTCCTCTTTGGCTTTTCTTCTTTATGTTTAGTTTTTGAAATGCTAGCAGACTGATACACAGGAAAGTCTGAAAACTTGAATGTCTTCAGGAATTAAATTGACAAATTAACAGTTTGTCATTCTCAAAAATCAAAGAATCTCATTTATCCAGCAAAAGATAGTCATTTTTTTCAGTTGGTTGATAAATTCTTCAATTGCTTACCTGGGAAAATGTCATAGAAGGTACTTCAGCTTTTCCATGCACTTAGCCAAATGATCAATTGAAAGTATAAAGTGTGATTTCTTGTCTCCTGCTGTTGAGGTAGTGTCATCGAATCCTTTTTAAGAGACTACAATGAAACCCTCACGTGAGTAGCCATTGCTTTATTTTACTAGAGTGAATAAATTTAAAACCAGCAACATGGAGAGACTATTTCTGGTATAAGTCAATCCTCTTTTTCCTCACAATAAGGGTTTCAAGTGAAACAATATCACTATTGACACTGTAACTCTTATACCAAGAGTATAAGTAATATACTTAACAGTGTAACTATTACGAGATGTAATTAAGAAAATGGAGGGGATAAAGAGATGGCAAGCAAGAAAAAACTGGCTTTCTTGACTAAATTGTGACCATGAAATAAGAAAATGGAGCTGCTTGTAGTCCAATCTAATTATTTGTGTAAGACACCCCTCTCTCCATGCCTCACCCCAGTACAAATACTCACCGATGACAGAGTAACTATTGTTCTCTAAATGATGAATTCATGCTGAAGGATTCCTCTATACCATTCCCTTCTTTTAAAATTAAAAAAAAGTTCTTTTATATGTGTGCAGTACTTAATATTTTTATTCCTTGTAGGAAGTAGGCACATGTACATGACATCTGTTAAGGCTTGTGTCTAGTTGTCCCACAAAGCCTCATGTGCTTGTAGGTGGGGCTTTTTGGAAGTGACTAGAGTCTATGTAGGGTGCGTGATACTGGGACTGAGGGTGTGTGGCTCTGAATTAGGCCACTGACTGGGATCAGCATAGTGCTAGGTCTGGCTGAATGGATTTACTAAAAGCAGAAGCCCCACTTTTAGGTAGCCTGGATTGGACAAAAGGGAGTGGCGGGGTGCTTGCTGCTGCCTGTCCACCTTGCTGTCGACTGTCTTTTGTCAAGTCCCTATCCCATGTCCAGTTGCTTTGGATTCAGTTGACTACATAAACTGTGAGCCAAAATAAAGTCTTCTTCCTTTATCTTTGGGTCTCAGGTATTTTGTCCCAGCAATGATAAAATTAACTAAGAAAACATTTCAATTCTTTTTCTATTCCACTTCCTTTCCTCCTTTGTCTGCCCATCTCAATATCATTTTAAAAAAATTCTTATGATTGCATGTTTTTTGTTGTTTTGTTTTTGAGACAGGGCCTCACTATGTAGTGAAGCTAGCCTTGAACTCCTTTATGTAGCCCAGGTGTCCTCGAACTCAGGATCCTCCTGCGTCAGCCTACTGAGGGCTGGGATCATAGGTGTGCACCACCACACCTGGCTGACTGCATGTTTGCAGTAAATAATGATTACATTCATCATGGGGATTTGGTGCATGTATATCACACTTTTTTTTTTTTTTTTGGTACCAGGGATTGAACTCACAATCCTGTGCTTGCCAGGCATGTGCTTGTGCCACTGAGCTATATCCATTGGCCCATATAACATATCTTAATACTTTTACTTCCTCTTCCCCTGCTTTCTCCCTCCTCCCTTCATCTTTTGGTCCCCCTGAAAAACTTTCTAAATACCCTCAAACATTATTTTTTAATTTTATTTTATGAAAAAATAAAACAAAAATTTTAACAAAGTAATAGAAAATAACAATAGTTAATGTGTATTATTAACTTCAAGTAGTTACCTGGAGTACAAGACATAGACCAAAACGCTTTTCACAAAGAAGAAAAAAAGAAAACAAAACTTTCTTTTCAATGAAATAAGTTAAACTAATAGTATAAATGAAACAAATTAGCATGCACATTAAAATATTTTTAAACAATAAAATATATGATTTGGGCAAATACTTGAACTTCTCCCTACTTTCAATTTATGTCTCTTTTATTTTGTGCTATTTTTTTCTCATATAAAAGGAACCACATGATATTTAACCTTGTATGCCTCGTGTGCCTTGTGTGCCTCAAATATGATTTAATATCTACCTACTTCCTCTTGTCCTTGGTCTGCAAAGTCCCATTCCTCTGAGGCCCTTCCCTATCCTGAATACTAAAACGCCACTTTCTTCTCTTTTTTTTCAAAGCACTTTACAGATTCTTCTCTTACAATCATAGCTAATACATGTAGTGCTTACTCTGTGATAAGCACTTTTCCAGGTTCCTTAGATATATTAACTCATTTAAACTTCAAGTTAACTCCATGAGGAATTTTGTTTCTATCTCTATGTTGAATAACTTTTCCAAAGTGACACACCTAATAAATTAAATAATTAACATTTGATCAGATAATCTGGTTTTGAGTTTCTGTTTGTGACCACTATACTATTTCATTAAATTGAAACAGAGTGAAAGAACTATTGAGTTAAATGCCAAATTCCTTAAGGACTATTCTTTTCATGCACACTGTATACATTACACTTTGAATGCTCTTCACACTAGGAATAATCAATAAATATAAAGGAATGACTGCAGCTCCTTATGAAGAGGATAAATCTTATCAACGGGAAGGGCAGGAAATGCTGCAAAATATAAATGGATTTTTTAAGTAGGAAACTTAAAGTTCAAAAAGTCAGTATATCTGATCCCCCCACCCCATTTCAAACATTTAACTGTTTCTCCTATACAAGTTCTCCAACATTCACTTCTCTTAAAATCAGGTTTTTATTATCCTAGAAATTGACTAATTTCTTCTTTGGAAGTCCTTAACCACCCCAAATCATCTCTTAACTATCACCCTTATATACTGAAGGTTTTCTTCAAATTTTTAGAAAAGGAACTCTGAGCCACCCATACCCCCACCCCTAGCAGCTATTCCTCAGATAAGATATACTGCAGGTAATGTGTAATTTTTATCTTTAAGACTTGCTACAATTTTACCCTTTTCCTCCAGTTTTTTCCTGTTACTCAAATGACTTCCCTCGTTCTTTTGCCCTAATTTTCTTCCCAGAGAAGCACCTTGTGTTTCCATCACCAGGATGAGGAGTCATTGTCAAATGCTTTTTTTAAACCTTACTGTTTTTGGTTTTTATTCTCTTTTTGAAGAACTAAATATCCATTTCCATTTTCTCTGTTTTTTCACTATGATCCTATTTATACATAGAATATGTTCTCATATCAAAAATTCATCTTTACATGATTCTCTTTATTTTCCAATATTTGAAAAGGTAAAATGCAGACTTTCAGAGTATTACTAATCACTTACAGCTATATTAAAGATGCTTACAGAATTGATTCTGTATCACAGCTTTGAAAATGAAAATTGTTGTATTTGCCATGGTAAGACTTGCTACCTGCTGTGAATAATCATCCCCAAACCACAATGGCTTAACAAAGTCACAGACTAAAGTTGGTCTGACAGTTCTACTCAGCAGCTCTCTTTCAATGTTGACTCAGAGAAGTTCTACTCTTCAGAATCTTTTGTTTACAGTTGTGCCAGCAGCAGAATTCAGTTCTGTAAATGATACAAATATTCTGCACTCGATTTCCTGGCCATATGGCTTCAGTCTAAATGACTTAACTGTAACAGATGCTCTAAACTATACTATCCCTGTATGTCCAAGAAGTAAAAACAAGACAGGTGAGTGTCTTGCTATGTCCTCCTTTTTTAGCCACTCTTTTCAAATTTAATATTAGTACATCTCTACAGTAGGTAATGATTACATTCACCATGAGGATTTCATTCAGTGACCCACAGTGGCACACTGCTAGAACCTGTTCTGCGTGGAATCAGCTGTCGTGGGTCAGTTTTCAGGCTGTGCTAGCTGTTATCTGATTGCGCAGAATGTAGGGTATTCAATTTAGAGTGGTGCAAGAGTAAAGGAGCAGAAACAAACCAACAAAAAAAAGAAAGTTTAATGCAGGCACAGAGGGACCACCACAGAGGAAGTGTTGTGCTGGCTCTCTGCAGACAAAGGAAGGTAGCTGGCTTACATAGACTTAGGGAGGGGAGGGCTTTGGGAAGATGACGTAACTTCCTTAAGGGACAGTGGCAGAAAGGGATTGGACTATTTTTGGTGTGTGTGGGCTTTGGCAGGGGCTTGTGGGAAGGAGAAGTCGCAGAGATTTCTGGGATGAAGGAGTTTAGCACCATAATGATTCGGCATTACACTGCCACCATAATGGCTGGGCGGTGCTGGGTGGGAGGCCCTATCATTATCTATTTCAAATATCACTGCTGATCACAGAAAACAGTGCATATTCACATGTACACCACGTTGTAAATGAATACAGGGTTTTTTTTGTTTTGTTTTGTTTTTTGCCTATTTTTCTCCAATGAACACAACATTCATGAAGCCTCCATGATGAAGGAAGTGGTCCAGTCTCTTTTTCAGAAGCTGTCTGTATGAAACATGCTGTGGCAGTTCTTGATTTAAACACAATGCAGGAGCTTCACTGCCTACACACTTCTGCATCTCTTGGTTTCCTCCTGGATTCTTTCCTTTTCTTGCTCACACTTTCTCCCAAGGTATTTTCAAGTAGGATTTTTTGATGTCAGCTTTTCGAGGCAATGTGTACCTTATAATAACTTATTTTAGCCTTATATCTAATTTGATATAAAATTCTCATTTTAATGTACTCTTATGTCAACATTTTCTGTGCTGTTTCAGTCTAGATGCTATTATTCTGAGATCCTGCAAAATTCTGTCACTATGTCTTTAATTTTGTTTTTTTAGGAATACCTTTACTTGCTGATCCTTCTGAAGAAGTTCAATGCCCTGATTTCTCAGCTCATTTGTTCTTTAGATACATTCACTATGAAAAACAGTAGCAACATTTATCTATGTAGTTGTGACTATATCCTATTGAGTCAATTGGTGAAGGTATTCTTCTCCTTCCCTGACTCAACACAGTATCAAATGATAAGAATGGATTATTTTACATAGAGAGCTTATGTATATCAAAGTTTATCACAAACAATAGTGTAATTTATTGGATTCTACAATACTTGTGATATCTTTTTAAATATTTTGGTCCAATACTTAAAAGTGAGGATGTTTTTAGGGACTTGCTTTCAATTAGCCCATTGTGCCACTAGACAGTTTGTGGTCTTTTGATCAACTAGTCTTTATGTGTTAAATAGTGTATGCACAGGCTCTTGACTTAGTCTGATGAAAAATTAGGATTCTAGTTTCAAAAGTGAATTTAGAACAAGTTAATTTTCCTTAAAATCACTAAATATGAGTAAAACAAATCTTTTGTGTTTGTTTGCTTGTTTGAGAGACAGTGTCTTGCTATATATTTCAGATTGGCTTTAAACTCACTATGGGGTCAAGGATGTAGCTCAGCGGTACAGCGCCTGCCTGACAAGTGCAAGATCATGAGTTCAATCTCCGGTACCGGAAAAAAAAAAGATAAACTCATTATGTATGAAATACATTGGACACACATGTATAAATACTGCATTGTTTCTCTGGCGTGAGAAACCAAAAGCATAAATAAGGACAAAAATGTACAATAGGTATTGAGAAATAGGAAGAAAATGTTCAAATGGGGAAGGGAACAACAAAGAGGAGCAAGGGAAAGAAAAGAAGAGGAAAGTAAAGAAAAACGAGAAAAGAAGAAAAAAAATGGAAACAATGGTTTTGTAAATGCAGAGGGGAGGAAGGGCTGAAGAGTGGGTGGGAGAATGATGAATGTGAACACTACAGACATCTAAAATGTACCAAAAATATGTCAGAGAAAAAAAACCAAAACACCTCAATATATGGTTTAGGTTGGCCTAGAACTCACAGGAATCCTCCTGCTTCAGCCTCCCAAGTGCTGTGATACAAGCATCTACCACCATTCTTGGCAGAACAAACCTTTTCTTAAATGACTCCTCTAAATCTCCATATTCTTACTTGGGAAGGAAAGGGATGATATCTAGCCACAAAAACAGTAAATAATAATAATAATAATAATAATAATAATAATAATAATAAAGTTCTCAACATTTCAGACTAGTGTTGTACATTTTACCTGACAAAAGAAAAAGATCTGGAAGGTATTTCTTGACAGGCACACAGTTACCTAGGAATTCAACTAGTATCATTAAATCAGGGAAGAACAGTTATTCCCTCAGCAGATTCCAGCAGGTAGAGTGACAGTTCTGTATACTTACACTTTGAGGGCTTCTCTGAGTGATAGACCTTTCCCTTTTAGAACCCTTCTTTCCATGGCTTTTACTATGAGTAGCTAAGTATTTTCAGCTTTGAGCTCATGCACCAGTAATCTTCAGATTTCCTTAAAAATTTTTTTCAAATTCATTTTATTCATAGATAAAAAGAAAGGAAAAAAAGAAGAAGCAGTAAAAAAAAACACAACAAAATTTTAAAGTACATCAATCAGGGGGTAACAGTGGTACATACATTCTGCACTATCAACCCCAAATCATTCACGCAGAGCACAAGACATCTGCCTTCAATTGTCCGAACAATACCAGTCCAAATCTTTCTCTTCAGAGAACTCAGAGAAATCAGTAGTCTATCTTAACTACATATATATACACATACACATATACTTTTTTTTTTTTTTTTTTTTTTTTTTGCGGTCCTGGGGATTGAACTCACAGCCTCGTGCCTGCTAGGGCAGGCGCTTAAGCCACTGAGCCAAACTCCCGGCCCTGGTTTTTTGAGGCAGGGTCGCACTATGTAGCTCAGGCCGGTCTTGTGCCGCATTGTAGCCCAAGCCGGCCTCGAACTCACGATATACATGTTTTTTTTAAATGTTTTTTTTATTTAAGAGAAAATAGATACAGAAGATAGAAACAAAAATCAAAAAAGACAGACAAACAACAACAACAGATCTGATACGATAACATTGTAGGTTTACACACTGAGGTGGTTGGAGTTTGACAGTAGTTACAATATTGCATATCCTTACCTTCCTATGTGTTGGGCATATTGACAGATATAGACATGTAAGATTTATCAATTCAGGTATATTAACTTCTCTTTTTCAATAGCTATTGTATTTAGCAATACGGTTTTTTTAACTGTCTTATTTATGCATATTTATAAATTTATGTCTTTTTCCTTTTCTCTTCCTTCCTTCCTTTCACCTAAGAATACCTCTTGTTATTATTGAAATAACTACCCCTAACATCAGGTCTAATATAACCAAGCAAAATAGTTCAGAGTGAAACCAATAAAGCATAAAAGAATGGTCATACTTAAGAGAAACAAAAAACTAAAGAGATCAGCAAACAACAACAACAAATCCAATACTATAAAATTGTAGGTTTAGTAATTTAGATGGTTGGAATTTTACAGTGGTTGCAACATTGTATATTGTTACCATTAAGGGGGCTGTTCAGATTGACATGTAAAGACATGTAGGATTGATCTGGTCTTATGAATATCAACTGTTCTCTCTCACCAGTTAATGCATTTAGTAGTATGGACTTTTAAACTGTCTTATGCATACCCTTATATAAAACTATGTCTTTTTTCCATACCTTCCTTCCTCAGTTCCCCTTGTAATACCTCTTATTGTCTTCAAACTAAATGCCCTTACCAATTGGCCAAATATAGTCAAACGAGATAGTACTGAATAAAACCAATAACAGATAAGATAATGGGGGCAATACATAGTAATGTAACATTGATTTCTATGATGC
>RJWM01052571.1:0-10090 GCA_004363535.1 Dasyprocta punctata | reverse complement strand
GAGTTGTTTCTCCATCTTCTAAAGTATTTCATTGGTCTTCAGGTCTCTTTTTTTCTCTAATACCATGCTGTTTTTATCACAGTAGATTTATAGAATAATTTCAAGTCAAGGATTGTGATACCTCCTGCCTTGCCTTTGTTGCTCAGGATAGCCTTTGTTATTCTAGGTCTTTTCTGGTTCCAGATGAATTTTAGGATTGATTTCTGTAACTCTGTGAGATAAGTTATTGGAACTTTGACTGGGATTGCATTGAATCTGTATAACAGTTTTGGAAGTATGATCATTTTCATTACACTGGTTTTTCCTATCCAAGAGCATGGGATAGCTCTCCATTTTCTATTATCTTCTTCAATTTCCTTTTTCAGAGTACTACAGTTTTCAATGTAGGGGTCTTTTACTTCTTCATTCCTAGGTATTTCATTTTTGGGGGTGCTATTGTCAAAGGCATTGTTTCCCTGCTTTCTCTTTAGCGAGTTTGTTGTTCCTGTGCAGGAAGGCTATTGATTTTTGAATGTTGACTTTGTATTCAGCTACACTACTGAATTAGTTTATTAAATTTATCAGTTTTTAGTGGAGTTTTTGGGGTCTTCTATATAGAATATCATGTCATCTGCAAATAATGATAGTTTAACTTCCTCCTTTCCTATCTTTATAACTTTTATTTCCTTCTCTTGTCTAATTGCTCTGGCTAAAGTTTCCAGAACTATATTAAATAGAAGTGGTGACAGTACATCCTGGTCCTGTTCCTAATTTTGTAGTGAAAGCTTTCAATTTTTGTCCATGTAGTATGATGGTGACTGTTGGTTTGTGATAGATAGCATTTATCACATTGAGATAAACACCATCTATTCCAATTTTCTGTAAGGCTTTTATCATGAATGGGTGCTGGACTTTGTCAAAAACTTTTTCTGCATCTGTTGAGATGATCATATGATTTTTTACCTTGACTCTGTTAATATGGTATATTACATTTATTGATTTACATATGTTGACCCATTCCTGCATCCCTGGGATGAATCCTACTTGATCATAGTGTATAATCTTCTTGATGATTTGCTGTATTCTGTTTGCCAGTATCTTACTGATGATTTTTTGCATCTATGTTCATTAGGGAGATTGGCCTATAATTCTCTTTCTTAGTTGGGTTCTTCTCTGGTTTTGTATCAGGGTAATGCTTGCTTCTAGGAATGAATTTGGGAGTATTTTTTCCCCTTCAATTTCATTAAAGAGTTTGAGGGGTAGTGGTGTTACATCTTCTCTAATGTCTTCTAGAATTCATCAATGATTCCATCAGGGCCTGGGCTTTTCTCTGTTGATAGGTTTTTAATTACATCTTTCATTTCATTGATTGATAATGGTTTATTTAGGATTTTTATATCTTCTCGAGTCAGTTTTGGTAATTCATATGTATATAGGAATTTGTCCATTTCTTCTGTATTTTCCATATTGTATTGTTAGAATACAAGTTTTCAAAGCAAGTATAGATGATCTTTTGGATTTCTGCAGGGTCTGTCATGATTTCATCCTTTTCATTCCTAATTTCATGGATTTGAGTCTTGTCCAGTCTTTTTTTGGTAAGGTTGAATAAGGGTTTGTAGATTTTATTGAATTTCTCAAAAAGCTAACTCATCGATTCATTGATTCTTTGTATTTTTCTTTTGGTCTGCAAAGTATTAATTTCTGCTCTGATCTTTTTAATTTCCTCCTTTGTGTGAACTTTTGGCTTAGCTTGCTCTTATTTTTCTAGAAGCTTGAGGTTCACTGTGAAGTTACTTAATGCACTTGTTCTGTTTTCTTTATATGGGTATTTACTGCTGTTTCCCTCTTAAAAGTGCTTTCATTGTGTCCCTTAAGTTCTGGTATGTTGTACTGTCATTATTATTCAACTGTAAAAATGGTCTAATTTCTTCTTTAATTTCATCTGTGACCCATTAGTTGTTCAGGAGTGTGCTATTTAATTTCCATCTGTTTATGAAGTTCTAGTGGTTTCTTTTGCCACGAATTTCCAATTTCAGTACACTGTGGTCTCATAGTAGGCATGGGATAATTTCAATTCCTTTGCATTTACTTGAGCATGTTCTCTGAACTACTATGGGGCCTATTTTAGAGAACATCCCATGTGTAGCTGACAAGAATGTATATTCAGATGTGGGATGGAACACTATAGACATCTACTAAGTCAATTTGTTCAAGAGTTTGGTTCAGTTACAGTATTTCATTATGGATTTTTTGTCTCGTTGATCTTTCTTTTTGTAACAGTAAGGTATTGAGATCTCCCAATACAATTGTATTAGGGCTTATTTTATTTTTCATGTCCATTAGTATTTATTTTATACAGTTGGGTGCACTGGTATTTTATATATATATATATATATATATATATATATATGAAAAAAGACACATAAAAGAAAGACAAACAGCAAAAGAGACAAACAAACAACAACAGCAAATCCACAACAGTAACATTATAGGTTTACAAAACAAGATGATAGGAACTTCACAATGGTTGCAATATAGCATATTGTTATCTTCAGCATGGTTGTTTACATTAACATATATAGACATGTAAAATTGATCTGATCATATGAGTATTAACTGTTCTTTTTCAATAATTAATACATTCAGCAGTATAGTCATTTTAGTTATCTTACATATACATATATACAGATTTATGTCTTTTTCCTTTCCCCTTCCTTCTTTCTTCCTTTTCCCTTTCCCAACTACTTTTGCTCTTTGAGGAGTTTCTTACCCTTACACAGTATTTAGTGTAGCTTTTTGGTCATACATACAGTTTCAGTTTCTTACACTAGGAAGACAATGTAGTATTTACACATGTGGGTTTGATTTATCTCACTTATGAGTATGGTCTCAAGTTGTGTCCATTTACTTATAAGTCTCAATGCAATATTTCTTGATAGCTGAGTAGTACTCCATTGTATAAAAACACCACATCTTTTTTATCCATTCCTTGATTGATGGGCACTTGGGTTGTTTCCAAGATTTGGCTATTACAAATTGGGTTGCTATAAACAAGGGTGCACAAATATCACTGTGGTATGATGTTTTCACTTCTTCTGGGAAAATGCCCAGAAGCGGGATAGCTGGGTCAAATGGGATCTCTAATCCTAGCTTCTTGAGGAATAGCCACACTGCTTTCCACAGTGGTTGCACAAGTCTACATTCCCACCAACAATGAAGAAGAGTTCTTTTTTCTCCCCAGTCCCTCCAGCATTTGTTACTGGTTGATTTTTTTTTTATCTTGGCCATTCTTTCTGCAGTGTGATGGAATCTCACTGTTGTTTTAATTTGCATTTCCCGAATGACCATTGATGTTGAACTTTTTTTCATACATTTGTTTGCCATTTGTATTTCTTTCTCTGAGAAGTGTGTATTCATCTCAGATGCACGTTTTTGGATTGATTGGGTCCTTGAATTTTAGGGGCCTAATTTTTTAAAATTCTTTATATGTTTTAGATAGAAGTTCTTTGTCTGATGGACGATTGACTAAGATATTACCCCAGTTCGTGGGTTTTCTTTTCACTCTGTTGGAGATTTCCTTTGACATGCAAAAACTTTTTAGTAAGATGAGATTCCAGTTGTTGATTCTGGGAAGTGTTTCCTATGCAGTTTGATTTTTGTTAATGAACTCTCTGTCTACTCATATGTCATCAAGATTTTTTCCTACTTTGTTTTCCAGCAAATTTAGTGTCTCTGTTTTAATATTCAGATCTTTGATCCATTTTGACTTTATTTTAGTGCATGGTGATAGACATGGATCTAGTTTTAGTTTACAGCATATAGAAAGCCAGTTTTTCCAGCACCATTTGTTAAAGAGGCTATCTTTCTTCCAGTGTACGTGTTTGGCCCCTTTGTCAAAGATGAGGTGGCTGAGTGTGTTTGTAGTTGTGGCTGTATTTTCTAATCTATTCCATTGATCTTCAGGTCTATTTTTATTCCAGTACCATGCTGATTTTATCACAGTAGCTCTGTAATATAGTTTCAAGTCAGGGATTGTGATGCCTCCTGCCTTCCCTTTGTTGCCCAGAATTGCCTTTGCTATTCTAGGTCTCTTCTGGTTCCAGATGAATTTCAGGAATGATTTCTCTAGATCTGTGAGGTATGCAAGTGGTATTTTGATTGGGATTGCATTAAATCTTTATAACAATTTTGGGAGAATGGCCATTTTCATGATGCTTGTTCTTCCTATCCATGAACAGGGAATATCTTTCCATATTCTGAAATCCTCTTTGATTTCATTTTTCAGAGTAGTGTAATTTTCACTGTATAGATCTTTTGCTTCCTTTGTTAGATTGATTCCTAAGTATTTCATTTTTTTGGATGTTATAGTGAAGAATGTAGTTTCCCTTACTTCTCTCTCAGTGACTTTGTTGTTTGTGTACAGGAATGCTATTAATTTTTGAGTGCTGACCTTGTGTCCCACAACATTACTGAATTTGGTTATTACATCTAGAAGTGTTTCAATGGATTTTTGGGTAGAGTATCATGTCATCTACAAATAATGATAATTTTACTTCTTCCTTTCCTATCCTTATTCCCTTTATTTCTTTCTCTTGTCTAATTGCTCTGGCTAATATTTCCAGAACTATATTGAACAGAAGTGGTGATAATGAACATCCTTGTCTTATTCCTGATTTTAGGTTGAAAGTTTTTAGTTTTTCTCCATTTAGTAAGATGTTGGCTGTTGGTTTATGATATATGGCTTTTATCAGGTTAAGGTACAGATAATCTATTCTGATTTTCTGTAGGATATTTATCATGAATGAGTGCTGGATTTTGTCAAAAGCTTTTTCTGCATCTATTGAGATGATCACAGGATTCTGGTTTTTGGGCCTGTTGATATGGTGTATCACATTTATTGATTTGTGTATGTTGAACCATCCCTGCATTCCTGGGATGAATTCCACTTGATCATGGTGTATAATCTTCCTGATAACTTGCTGCATTCTATTTGCCAGTATTTTATTGAGGAGTTTTGCATCTATGTTCATTAGGAAGATTGGCCTGTAATTTTCTTTTTTAGTTAGGTCATTCTCTGGTTTTGGTATTAGGGTAATACTTGCTTCCAGGAATGAGTTAGGGAGACTTGCTTCCTTTTCAATTTCATTGAAGAGTTTGAGGAGTGTTGGCGTTAAGTCTTCCCTAAATTTCTTGTAGAATTCAGCAGTGAATCCTTATGGACCTGGGTTTTTCTTCGTTGGTAAGGTTCTAAATACGTTTTCAATTTCATTAGATGAAATTAGGTTATTCAGAAGCTTTATATCTTCTTGATTCAACTTTAGCAATTCATAAGTTTCTAGGAATCTGTCCATTTCTTCTATGTTATCGAATCTATGTGAGTAAAGGTTTCAAAGTAAATGTTGATGATCTTCTGTATTTCCACAAGGTCTGTAGTAATTTCACCCTTTTCATTTCTTATTGCATGAATTTGAGCTTTTTCTTTCCTCTTTTTGATAAGGTTGGCTAGGGGTTTATCAATTTTATTTATTCTTTCAAAGAACCAACTCTTCAATTCATTAATCCTTTGTATTGTTTTCTTAGTTTCAATTGCATTAATTTCTGCTCTGATCTTTATAATTCCCTTCCTTCTTTGGGCTTTGGACTTGACTTGCTCTTCTTTTTCTTGAAGTTACAGGTGCATCATTAGGTTGTTTATGTGTGTTCTTTCCATTTTTCTGATGTGGGAGTTAGTGCTATAAATTTCCCTCTGAGGACTGCTTTCATTGTGTCCCACAGGTTCCAGCAATTTGTATTGGCATTTTCTTTTGATTGTAGATACTGTTTAATTTCTTCTGTGATCCATTGATTGTTTAGGAGAGAATTATTTAATTTCCATGTGTTTATGGGGTTATTGTAGGTTTTACTGTCATTAATTTCCAATTTTATTGCACTATGGTCAGATAATAGGCGTAGAATTATTACAGTTCCTTTGCATTTACTTAAGCATGTTCTGTGGACTAGTATATGATCTATTTTAGAGAATGACCCATGTGCAGCTGAGAAGAATGTGTACCCTGATGTTGATGGGTGGAGCATTCAGTACACATCTACTAGGTCCATTTGTTCACAAGTTTGATTTAGCTCTGTTATTTCTTTACTGATTTTTTGTTTGGTTGTTCTGTCTCTTTGTGACAATGGGGTGCTAAGGTCCCCCATTATAACTGTATTATTATTTGGTTTTTCATGTCTATTAAGATTTGTCTTACATAGTCAGGTGCTCCTATATTTGGTGCATATGTATTTATGATTGTAATCTCTTCCTCTTGAAGTTTTCCCCTAACAAGTATGTAGTGACCTTCTTTATCTCTTTTGATCATTCTCGGTTTCAAGTTCACAGTGTCTGCAAACATAATAGCTACCCCTACTATTTTCTGGGTTCTTGTTGCATGCAGTATTGTCTTCCATCCTTTGATTTTCAGTCTGTGAGTTTCCTTTTGAGTTAAATGTGTTTCTTGTACACAGCATATTGTTAGATTTTGTTTCTTAACCCACTCTGCCAGTCTGTTTCTTTTTATTGGTGAGTTGAGACCATTTACATTGATTGATAGAACTGATATGTACCAACTCATCCCTGTCATGATATCTTCCTGCTGTTGGTTTTCTACATTTTCTGTTTAATTGTTTGCCCTGCTTAGTTGTTTCCTGTTGTTGTTGTTGTTGTTCTTAAGATTGTAGCTATTTTGTTTCTTTCTAGAGGGTCTTTCAGTATTCTTTGTAGTGTTGGTTTGGTGGCCATAAATTTCTTCTGTTGTTATTTGTCATGGAAGTGTCTTATTTCTCCATCAATTTTTAAAGATAGTTTTGCAGGACACATCAATCTGGGTTGAAAGTTGTTTTCTTTCAGGATTTGAAATACTTCACTCTAACCTCTTCTTGACTTGAAGGTTTGTGTTGAGAAGTCTGCCATGCTTCTGATAGGCTTTCCTTCATAGGTGATCTGTTTCTTTTCTCTGAGAGCTTTTAGTATTTTGTTCTTGTGCTGTATTTCTGATACCCTAATTATTATATGTCTGGGTGAAGATTGATTTTGGTTCTGATTAATTGGGGTTCTGTATACCTCACTTACCTGTATATCAGATTCTCTTCCCATGCTTGGAAAATTTTCTGCTATTATTTCTGCAAATAGTCTTTGCAGGTCATTAGTATTGACCCCTGCTTTTTCATTGATGCCTATTAATCTTACGTTTTTTTCTCTTAGCATCATCTTGCAGCTGTTAAATTATTGTTTCCTGGTTCCTTGTTATTTTTAAGAGGTCTTTTCTTTCATGATCATAAGCTTCCATGCTGTCTTCAAGATCTGAGTTTCTATCTTTAGCTTCATTCAAGTGATTTTACCAACTTTCCATGGAATTTTTAATTTCCTGAATTTCCCTTTCAATCTGTTTCATGCATTCTATTTGTGTCTCAATTTGTTCATTCAAAGTTTCCATCATTTTCCTATGTTCTTCTATTTTTTATCTTGTTCTTCTTTAGATACACTCACTATTTCTTTCATTATGATTGTCATTTCATTTTTTAGTTGAGAGATTATTTCTAATTTGAGTTTCTCTGTAGCTTCATGGAATTGTTTCTTTGCTTCATTGCTATCATTTCAGAATGTTCAGTTGTGTGACTCACAGTGTCTTCCATTTCAGTGTCTGTTGGGTGTCTTCTCAGTGGGCTGGGGGATTGGACAGGCAGCCTCCTGATGGATTGCACTGGAATACTGTGCTGGGTAGAGCTTCAATCCTCCAGTATCCCTGTGGCTATCCAGGGCACACACCCAGATTATGGCACTGGACCCTTGTGTTCTGTGGTCTGTGAGGCTGGCCGCATGTTCCCCTGATGTACTTCATTGGGTTGCTCTGGGATGCTGGGCTGGAAAAAGTTTGTGTCCTCCCTGTAGCTAGCAGGGTCACACCCGTGGAGCTTGTTGCTGGGGCCTAGAACCTGACTGTGTAGCATTCAGAACCTCTGCAATCCAGTTGGCTAGCAGAGATGCACCCCTGGGGTGTGTTGCTGGACCTTCAGCCTGGCTGGGTAGAGTTCAGAATCTCCAGGACCCAAATGACCAGGCAGAGCACACCCCAGAGTATGGAGCCACCAGTACCTTGAGTCTGGCTGTGAAGAGTTCAGAACCTCTGAAGCACCAGGCAAGCCCCGTCATGTCCCAGGCATATAGTGCCAGTGCCTTGCTCTTGGTTGGGTGGTGTTTGCAACCTCTAGGACCTGTTGTGCAGCCACACCCCTGAACAATGGAGTTTGCACCTTGTGCTGTAATGAGCAGAGCCCAAGTTCTCCAAGGCCCTGCGTCTACATCGGCTGCTCCCTGATGAGCAACCCTGGGACTCTGGGCTGGGCTGGGCTCAGTACCTCTGTGTCCTGTGAGGCTGGCCAGGCATTCCTCTGATGGATTGTGCTGGGACACTGAACTGGGCAGAGCTTGATCCTCTGTGCAGCTAGTGAGGGCTCACTCCTGGAGAGTGTCACTGGATTCTCTGCCTTACTGGGTGGGGGTCAGAATCTCTGGGACCCAGGTGGCTAGGCAGAGTACACCCCAGAGTGTGGCACCAACTGGACCTTGCATCTGACTGCAAGGAGTTCAGAGCTTCTCTGTTGCATATATATATTTATGGTTATTATCTCTTCCTCTTGGGTTGTTCCCTTTATGAGGATGTAGTGACTTCCTTTATCTTTTTTAGTCTTGGTTTGAAATTCACTTTGGCTGCAAATAGAATAGCTACCCCTGCTTTTTTATGAATTCCTGTTGCATGGAATATTGTTTTCTTTTTTCTTTTTTTTTTTTTTTTTGGATTATGGAACTTTATTGAAGAAAAATAAATCACTTACTAGCAGAGCTATTAGTTGATCACTCATCCATCATTTACCCAGTGCTATATTAAACAGTATATTAGAAGATAAATTAACTAATAGCTCCAAGCCTCCAAACAATTTAAATGAAAATTATAAAATGTTTTGAGACCCTATTTTGAAATACATAGGGTGTTTGAGTTCCAATTTCCATTCTCTGTAGAACAAGAACAGATCATTTCTTCACTAACATGCATAAAATACATCACATTTTCTGTTCTTTTGATGCTATAAATTCAATACCAATTCTCGAGCCACATCAGTTATAAGGATAAAGTATATTGCATAGCCTCAAATCTCTAACAGTGGGAGGTTTAACAAGAATGGATGCTGCTAGAATAATGCTGCTTCCTTGAGGTGAGAACCAAGCATCCATCTCCCCGCCCCCCACAAGATGGCTTCTTCAGTAGTTAGAGCTGTGAGAAATGGTTTAGAGTAACGACATTGGTCACATAATACACATGCTCCATTTTAAAAAAAATTCTGAATCTTGGACAAGTGTTCTCTTGTAACTACTTTACAGTTTCTAAAAGCAGTTATTGTCCAAAGCTGGAAGAACTTAAGTCTTCTCAAATGAGCATGTGAATGAATGGAGGGAGGTAAACAAAAAATAAAATTTAAAAAAATGAGGTATGATAGGGGTGCAACCAGATAAGAAAATCAAAAAAGGAAGAGTAATTTAAAGTTTATTCCAGGTGTAATGCAGATTATTCTGATTTTAAGGTAGCATCATGTTAGAGTGTAATCAGGTGGCTCCCACTTAAGCCTCATGTAATCATGGATGGGACTGAGTCTGGCATTCATGATTGGCTTGTTGTCTAATGCTGGGATTGGTGATATGAGTGTTCCACCCAGGGTGGAGCTGACGTACAGTGTAAGGGTGGGAGGATGCATGTCTTTGCTCTCTCTTTTGCCAGTTTGCTCGCCTTACTGTTGTGGTGGCCATGAATGGCTGCCCTGTCATGCCACCTTGCCTTGGAGCCAACTGAGTATGGACTGAAAGCCCCAAGAACTGTAAGATAAATAAACCTTTCCTTCCCTAATTTTGGGCATCAGGTATTCTGTCTCAGCAATGAGAGAAAAGTAACTAAGACATATCACATGGCATACTTCTGAGTCCATTCTCAAGATATTCTGTTGTACTTTTTTCTATTTTATAGATCCATGTAATCTCTGGCACTAGGGGGTCATCTGGGTTTGAATCACATATCAGTGGACAAAT
>RJWM01052570.1:0-10092 GCA_004363535.1 Dasyprocta punctata | reverse complement strand
AGGGAGAAGAGCCTGCGTGCAGTCCAGACTTGTACAACACTGCCTCCTAGTGGCAGAACAGTAACTCACAGCTTTGAACAATGTTAAGGAAAGGTACACACACAACTGCAAGTTTGCAAACACTTGTAAACAAAACACAACCAGGGGACAGTATTTTTAGCTCCCTAGCTTTCTGAACACCTATCCAGAATTTTTTATTTAGGGAAAAGGAGATAAATCGATTTGTTGAAGACAGGTATGATGGTGCAAACCAGCACTCAGGAGGCTGAGGCAAGAGGATAGCCAAGAGTTCAAGTCTAGCCTGAACTACACAGGAAGACTCTGTCTCAAAAAAAAAAAAAACCCCAAAACAAGGATTCTTTATTTAGTTGGAAAGGACCCAGTATGTAGGTGGACAGACATTTAAAGCCTTTGATGAAATTCCCTATTGAAAATTATAATAAGCACGCAAAACAATTCTGCAAGATAAATCAGTTTTTCCTCAAAAGGCAGTTGTAGACACAGCAGCAAACCACAGTTGTAATATGAAACAGAGAGGCAGAAGAGTGACACAAGTGATGGGTTTGCTTTTTGTTCTGACTTCTAGTTTTGGCTAAAGAAATCGTGGGAGGGCTGGGCATGGTGACGCGGGCCTGTAATCCCAGCTCAGGGGAGGCTGAGGCGGGAGGATCGCTGTGAGTTCAAGGCCAGCCTGGGCTTCATAGTGATTTCAAGGCCACCCAGAACTACAAAACAGTCACTGCCTAAAAAAAAAAAAAAAAAAAAAAAATGTCGCGGGAGTTTCTAAGATTCCTGCCTCCTCGGTTGCTTACGCTTGTAGCGTGAAGCATGAAGAAGCTCCTTTGACAGTAACCAAGGTGAGCACCAGCAGAGTCGCTAGGAACCAGTCTCTAGCACCGTTCGGGCCAGGGCAACCAGCGGGGGGGGGGGGGGAGAGCGCGGCCAGCGGGAACTGAGGGGCCCCAGGGTGCGGGGGACGCTGCCCAGGCTGGCTCCGCGGCCGGGGTTTAGGCCTCACGTTAGCGGGGCGTCAGGGTCAGCGCTAGGCCCAGCCCGAGGCCGACTGTCCCGCGCCCGGGGACCGCGGCCCTGACCCTGGGCCTCCCTCGATCACCACTTACCAGCCGTTGACCTCATTTTGGGAGTTCACATCCACCCCGCTCTCTACCAGCTTCTGCACCTCCCGGATGTCCCCCAGGGCCGCGGCCTCGCGCAGTCGCTCCTGCTGCTCCCTCTGCTCCAGGAGCGCGCTCATCTTTCCCTGGCCGTGGGCCCCGGCCGCCCCGCCCCGCCCCGGGCCCGTCAGCGCCGCCGCCGTCTCCGCGACCGGCTCCCGGCCATGGGGAGAGAGCGCGGGGCTCCCCGCCCTGCTCTCGCTCGGCTCGGGGCCTGCACTGCCGCCCGCGCTGCGTCCGCGGCTCCCCGGCTGCTCGCGGCCCGCAGGCCTAGGCCTCCTCCCCGGCCGCGCCGCCCAGGCCGGCTGCGGGGGACCCTATTCAGTGTGACAACCCTGACCCAGATATCTTGCGTTCCGACCCGCCGCGCCGCCCGGGGCGGGGGGGGGGGGCGGGTTATGTAACCACAACACAGTATTAGCCGCCGTGATTCACTGGCTATTTTTAGACCTCCCCACCCCGCAGCTTCCAGGGAGGAGGACCGACACATGAAAAAAGAAAGAAAGCATATTGGAGAGCCAAAAAAGCCTTATCCTGTGGCGCACGCTGTTTACCAGGCATCAAAGATAATTGGTGGGTTGTTTTTTTCCAGTTTGCACTGGCTCTTTTTCTTGCCCAGCAGGACTGGGAAATGAGTTGAAAATGATCCTACTGTAACATGCCCATTATTACAGATACAGATCACACTGTTCTTTTTTTTCTTTTTCTTTTTTCTTTTTTTGTCAGTGCTTGGGACCATTCTGTTAGATTATTGATCATAATTTGTTTTAGGCAAGCATTTCTTCTACTTTGACTTTCAGGAAAAAAAGAAACTATTAATATTGTCTTAATGGTTTCTAAGCTTTAATTTATTGCTGATGATAAACCATAATTACACTTCATAAAGGTCATGGGAGGAAAAAAGAAAGAATACCAAAGAAGCCTTGGAGTCGTGGACCTGACTTCAGGCAGTCAAGATAGACCTCTGATGTATGTGATGATTATATAAAGCAGTTTGTCAGATCCTGGCCTAATCTATCTAACAAGATTGAGAGCCCTGGTTCATGCTGGGTATAGTGGGAGAAAAAGAAAATACTGTTTTGCTGGGCCCAGGTCCCTTGGCGAGATCTCCCAGTGGTGACACAGGATGGAGGTTCACAGATGGGGAGAGAAGATTAAGGAAATAGCCCTGGGGAGCCGGGGAGGAAGGTCTGGAGTAAAAAGAGGAGATGAAATAAAAAGGGACGAATTTAGGCATGCAGTCTTCATTTCCATCTCTTGGGGCTGTCAAGGTCTGCACAGCAAGCATTTTTCTTGCTATGGTTTAACAAAAACCAATGTCTGTGTGTTATGACACAGTAACTTCCTTAGCGCACATGACACACCAGGTGGTGGTGAATATAAAATGACTAAACCCTTGAATTGACCCCCATAGCAAATTGGAAGCCTGCTTGAGTTTACATTTTAATGTGTTCCCTCAATTTAAATTTTAATTCCTAGTTCCAGTCTGAAGCAGATGAGCCCTGGAATTGGAATTGGGTCCTTTAACACAATCTAAGTGGCGTGAGAGGAGGTAGTGGCCTCTTTTTCTTAAAACAAAACAAAACAAAATTTTAAGTGACTGTACCTTAAAGTCTCGGAGTTCTTTCGTAAGAGTTTGTTAAGCTGGGTGTGGTGGCTCACACCTTTAATCCCAGCACTCGGGAGGCTGAGGTAGGAGGAGCGTTGTGAGTTCGAGGTTGGCTTGGGCTACAACTCGAGCACAAGGCCGACCTGAACTACACAGTGCAACCCTGTCTCGAAAACCTAGGGCCAGGAATTTGGCTCAGTGGTTTAAGTGCCTGTCTGGCAGGTGTGAGGTTGTGAGTTCAATCCCTGGCACCACAAAAAGAAAAAAAAAAGAATGTTAAACCCCCCCTTCCTCAAATTGGGTGTGGTGGTGCATAACTGTAATCCCAGCACTCTGGAAGGCTGAGGCAGGAGGATTAGAGCAAGGCCAGCCTGGGCTGCATAATGAGCTCAAAACCAGCCTGAACTACATAACAAGACACTGCCCCAAAACAAACAAACAAACAAAAAAATGCCTGTTCCCTGCAATAACTGTTGAATCTGTGAATATTAATATCTTTATCTTTTCAGAGCTAGAAATTGGATCTAGGGTCTCATACATGCTAACCTAGCACTCTATCACTAAGCAACACCCCCAGCCTACTAATGTCTTCTTAAATCCTACCTCTATGAACTCTGACTCCAATCTTCTATTTGTTAATCCTCAGATTTAAAAAAAAAAAATTCAGGGTTGAGAGTGTAGCTCAGTGGTAAACCCATGCTTAGGGTCACAAAGTCCTGGGCTCAATCTCTAACACAAAAACACAATCAAAACTGGGCGTGGTGGCACACACCTGTGATCCCAGCACTCGGGAGGCCAACGTAGGAGGACTGTTGCAAATTCAAAATCAACCTGGTCTGCAAAGTGAGCTCAAGACCAGCCTGAACTTTGTAGTGAAAACCTGTCTCAGAAAGAAAAAAAAAAAAAAAAAAAAAAATCAAAACTCCAACTGCCTGAAATAAACCTATAGTCCAACTGGGCGTAGTGGCCCACGCCTGTAATCCCAGCACTCAGGAGGCTGAGGCAAGAGGATCATTTCGAGTTCAAAACCAGCCTGGGCTACAAAGTGAGCTCAAGATCAACCTGAACTGTATAGTGCGACCCTGTCTCAAAAAGACCAAAAATAAATAAATAAATAAATAAAAAATAAACAAACCTATAATCCTTGCTGTAACTAAGTGTAACTTAGTGTCTATTACTTCATATTTCTCTACTTTGTCTTATCTCTAAAGATTCACTTAACTCACTGGCTATATCAGCCTTTCCTTTTGTTTGGCAGTGTTCTGGTTGCCGAGAACACTCCTATGAACAATCGGAGTCCCTGATTTCAAAGAACATATGATCTGTCCGGGGCACAAGGCAACCAAAAATACAACAGGAATGTTACAGTGGAAGTACGTGGCATAGAGCTCAGCAGTTGTGGGCACAGAGATGGAAGCCAGGCTGCCTGGGTTTCCATGCCAGCTTTGCCACTCATATAATCTTGGGTGAGTTACTCAACCTTCCTGTGCCTCCATCCTGAGTCTGTAAAACAGGACAAGGGGTCGACTTCACAGGATTGCTGTTGACTGAGTGAGTGGATCATACATTTGTTACAGCAAGCTGGTGGTCAGGAAACAGATATAATACCTAGACTTCTGGCTGATTAGGTAGTGGTGCCATTTGCCGATTAAATTCTTTTTTTTTTTTGGTACCGCTGAACTGAGCTAAACCCCCAGCCTCTGGTGCTGTTTACTGAGATTTGGGACAAAGGATAAAGAGAGGGTTTGAGATTTGGTCATGAATTCACTTTTGAATCTGTTGGATTATACTGTCTTGAGCTATCTTGAGCTAAGTATGGTTCTACCACAGAGCTACACCCTCACCCCGTATGCCTTTAATTACCGCTACTGTCTGCTACTCTCAAGTCATTGCTATGCTCTGGACTAAGTGCCATGCATTAGATTATTCCATTTAACCATGGCAAAAATCCAGTGAAGTAAGACCATCGCAATTAGCTGAAGTGCAGAGAGGTAAGTGCCACACAGTTTCACAATGAAAAAGGCTTTGGACAGAATTTTCACTCCAGAGTCTGTTTTGTTGTTGTTGTTTGGTTGGTTGGTTTTGTTTTGTGTTTTTCAATGCTGGAGATTGAACCCAGGGCCTCACACAAGTCCGGTAAGCCCTCTACCACGTAGCTACATCCTTAGTCCAGAACTGTTTTCTTTTCTGATTTCCACTAAAGTGGAGATGATGGGTGAGCAGAGAGAGAGAGAGAGAGAGAGAGAGTGTGTGTGTGTGTGTGTGTGTGTGTGTGTGTGTACTGCATTCAGAGAGAGAACTGTGGTTTGGTTTTGGCAATCGTCAGCAAAAGGTGCTAGCAGAAGCCATGAAAACAGAAGAGATGGTCCCATGAGAGGCCGTAAGTGCCGAAAGGAGACAGCAGGTATCGCCCTGAAGAACACTCACCATTTTAGTGGCAGACAGAAGAGAAATCCTCCAAGAACCCTGAAGAGGAATAACTGGAATCGGGGGAGGATGCACGAAGGAGTGGGTGGGACCAGAGCTGACGGAGTGACTCACAAGAGTCCGTGCTACTTAAGGAGCACGAAGGAGAGGCTGAAACTTGTAAGATGGGTTTAACGGAGGCTGCTGATGACCTTGGAGAGGAAGGTCGTTGTGGTGGGGATGGCATCCAGATGCCACAACAAAAGACCATCATCTATGTGACTTCCACACAACACAAACTTATTTCTCACAGTCCAGGAGACTGGACGCCCTCGAGCAGGCCATTTGCAGAGTCCTGGTGCAGGCCCTCAGCTGGGCTGCAGACTGCCAGCTCCTGACCATGTCTGCTTGGGATGAAAGGGAACAAGCAACTCTTAATTCTCTTACATGGTCACTTATTCCATCCCTGAGGGCTCTCTCTTCAAGACTTGCTCATGTCCCCAGGGTGCACCTTCTACTCCTCTTACCTCAGGGCTTAGAATTTTGACCTGTGCAGCCTATGCAGTGCTGTCATCCCAGCACTCAGGAGACTGAGGCAGGAGGATCCCTGCAAGACTGAAACAAGCCCGGGCCACTTAGTGAGTTCAAGTCCAGCCTGAACTGCTTAGCGAGACCCTATCTCAACAAACAAACAAAAAAGAATTTTTGGGATGCATCAGTAAAAGGGATAAAGGATTTATTAGTCAGATTTTTTTTTTTTTTTTTTTTTTTTTGTGGCACCAGGGATCCAACTCACAGCCTCACACCTGCCAGGCAGGTGCTCAAGCCACTGAGCCAAACTCCCAGCCCTAGTTTTTTTTGAGACAGGATCGCACTATGTAGCTCAGGCCAGTCTTGCGCTCACATTGTAGCCCAAGCAGGCCTCGAACTCACAATGCTCCTCCTACCTCAGCCTCCTGAGTGCTGGGATTAAAGGCGTGAGCCACCACGCCCGGCTCTATTAGTCAGATTTTTAAAAGTCCACAAAAATAGAATGCAGACCCTCCAAAGAGAGAGTAGCACCTCATTTCCTGGAACTGGGAAGGTTTCATTTCTTTCAGGGAATGGAAACCTGGAAAAGACCCCCCCACACACTGGCACCAGATAATGGCCCATTTTTATAGGTGAAAGGTATGAGCCCAGTAGGTTTTGCTTGTTTTTTTTTGTTTTTTTTTTTTTTTTTGAGACAGGGTCTTGCTAGGCAGTTCAGGCTGGCCTAACACTCCTGGTGATCCTCCTGCCTCGGCCTCCTGAGTGCTGCTGTTATAGACAGCTGAGTTAGATAGAAACATTATAGGCAGTTAGATAGGGCTGGGCCCTCAAAGGAGTCAGGGCAAAGTTGAAAATTCATTATGACTGTGGCCAGAGGTGCATCTGTTGGAGGCCAGGCCTTAAGATAAACATGGAATGACTATGCCTGATACAGGTGGTAGCACAGAGAAAGTCTAGATAGACATCAGTCACCTCAGCAGGTGACCAAGATCCTCAGACTCATCCCTCTTTGAAAAGTTCTGTTCTTTCCACGTGTACTTGCTACAAGACTTGCTCCCCACTGGATCAATATCACCTAAGTGACTATACTTATGATCTTATTTATTTTTTTTTTTTTTTTGCGGCACCAGGGATTGAACTCACAGCCTCGCGCCTGCCAGGGCAGGCGCTTAAGGCACTGAGCCAAACTCCCGGCCCTGGTTTTTTGAGGCAGGGTCGCACTATGTAGCTCAGGCCGGCCTTGCACTCGAGTTGTAGCCCAAGCCGGCCTCGAACTCACAACGCTCCGCCTACCTCAGCCTCCGGAGTGCTGGGATTAAAGGCGTGCGCCACCACGCCCGGCTACTTATGATCTTATTGGTTGATCATAGCTCTAACCCACCTTGTACCCACATGGTTGTACTCTATAAAACTTGCCCTGAGAAGTGGCATCTTCGGCAACCCAGTAGGGGGCCCCTCCTGACTCTCAAGAGCTGTAGCTCTCCCTCTCAATATTGCCTACTCTTAACCTCTATTGTTCTTAGCACTCATGCTTCGATTTTAGAGACCATGAACTCGGTGTATTGGACATCTAGCAGGTTGGGAGCTACAGTATTTTCCTGGTATGATATTTGGAGATCCTTATATTATTTCTAAAACCCTGGGTTTTTTTTTTTTTTTTTTTCCAGCATTGGGGATTGAACTCACAACCTCACACCTCCCTGACAGGCACGTAAACCACCGAGCCAAACTCCCGGCCCTGGTTTTTTGAGGCAGGGTTGCACTGTGTAGCTCAGGCCAGCCTTGCCCTTGCATTGTAGAACAAGCCGACCTCGAACTCACAACGCTCCTCCTACCTCAGCCTCCCGAGTGCTGGGATTAAAGGTGTGCGCCACGACACCAGGCTTATTGGTCTATTTCATCCCTGAAAGACTGAGCCAAGATAGGAGTGACCATGGCAGTTTTCGGGACCTGCGGGGGCACCCAAAGGTCAGCTTTAAGAGCTCTAGATTCCAGATTCCCTAGGGCAGTGCTAGAAGTCTCCAAGTCACTGTCCTACACCTGCAGCCACCTCAGGTTCCCGGCAAAGCACAGCCTTGCCACCCCATGATGAGTGCACCTGCCAATGGGAGTCCCTAAAACAGAGCCACCATCTCACAATGAAAACACAGCTGTCCCCAAGCGATGATGGTGCTCACAGAACCAGTCCCAAAATAATGACCAATCCAACCACATCTGGCCAGGGATTACCTCCCTGCCGACTGTGCAACTCCCAACACTGCTCTTTGTTCTCCTTTTCTATAAAACCCCAAAGTTTCCATCAGCCCCCGAAAAACAGACCTTACAGGTTCTGTGCTTCCCAGTATGACCAGGCTCATTAGCATTTCTTTCCTATCCTTCATCACTGCTGTCTCCTTGAGAGCCCACTGGCTGGTGAGACTAAATTTCCTAGGCAGGCATGGTGGTGCGTGTCTGAAATCCCTGTACTCTGGGAGGCTGAGGCAGGAAGATGGCAAGTTCCAGGCCAGCCTGGGCAACTTAGCAAGACCCTATCTCCAAAGACCCTATCTCCAAGGTTGTGGGGGTGCGGATAGAGATGTAGCTCAGTACAAAGACCCTGAGTTTAATCCCCAGTAGTGGTGATAATGGGGAGTTAAGTTTCCCATACCGTTATTAGGGGACAAGTCATGTACCTCATCAAAATTATCTGTAGGCCAGGTGTCAAAAATCTCTGGGGATGTAGTTCAAAGGTTTAATCATTAGTCTCCCCCACAAACGAACAAAAGACAAAACAACAAAATACACAAAACAACATTGAGAGGGTGAAGCCAAAGGATCACAAGGTTCAAATCCCACCTACACAGTTTAGACCTTGTCTCAGAACAGAAAATTTAAAAGGGGGCTGGGGAGACAGCTCAGTGGTAGAGCACCCCTGAGTTAATATATTTTTATGTGTCTGTAACCACCTATAACCATTTTTTTTTTTTTTTTTTTTTTTTTTTTTTTTGTGGGACAGGGTCTTGCTGCTAGCCCAGGCTGGCCTCAGACTTGTGGTGATTTCCTGCCTCAGCCTCCAGAGTACTGGGATTACAGGTATGTACCACCATGCCAGGCTTCTGCTTCCCTTCTTAAAAAATTTCCAACAAAATTTTCCTTATTTCACTCTCTAACCTTCACTCTCTAACCCATTCCAGTCTGGCTTTTGCAGCCAGGACACCTGGTTTAGTGTATTTAAATCAAAACGATGATGAACATTGTTCCACAAAACAGAGTGCCTACTTTGTATGTCCTCTTTGCTAGGCTAGGTCCTTAGCATCTTCCTTCAGGGGGGCCTCTGTCACTCTGAAATCAACAAGTGTTTCCACCTTATCATCCTAATAGCCAATACCTGAATTATAAAATGTGTTGCACCTGTTCTAACAATGTGGCATGCCCTGCATTGTATCAATTCATTTAATCTTCACAATAACACTGTGCGGAGGGGATACTATCATAAAAGTCCACTTTGTAGATGAGCAAATAAAGCCACAGAGGTATGCAACTGGGATCGCAGACCTGGGTAATCTGCTTTAGTGTTTGTACCCTTAGTTGCACTATCATAGTTTAGTAGTTATCTTTCTTTTTTTCTTTGCAGTGCTTGCACATGCTAGTTAAGTGCTCTAACCACATACACAGCTACACCCCCAGGTCCTCCTATCCCAACTGCAAGGTATGACTGAAATATACAGTGCCTGTTTCAAGAAAAATTTAAGACACATTGCCACGCATCCTCTTCACTGGACTCTCCCTTGCTTTGAGCACACATGTTCTGCGGCCCTTGCCACTTTCCGAGGCAGTTCTGGAACTTCTTTCGCGCCTGTACCAGGTGCTAAGTAAAAATGTGGCCAATGCCGCCAAGAATGCAACAGGCAAGCAGGCTCCTAAAACAATGACCTTGTATCCTCATCCACCTTATTCACCGGAACTGGCACTGTGCGACTTCTGGCTCTTAGCCCAAATGGGCATGAGGGATAAACATCTTCAGGACATTGAGGCAGCCGCAACAGAGCATGTAGGCACACTTAGCAATGAGGACTTCCGGAGCTGCTTCGGAAAGTAGCAAAAACCGCGGGATAAGTGGGTTTGAAGTGAAAGGGTGCATTCCCATGGGGATTCACTGTGATGTCTTTTACTGTGATACATTTGGGGAGGGGCACCGGGGATTGAACTCACAACCTCGCGCCTGCCTGACAGGCATGTAAGCCCCTGAGCCAAACTCCCGGCCCTAGTTTTTTGAGGCAGGGTCGCACTGTGTAGCCCAAGCCGGCCTCGAACACACAACGCTCCACCTACCTCAGCCTCCCGAGTGCTGGGATTAAAGGTATGCGCCACCATGCCCGGCTTCATTTTAAA
>RJWM01052569.1:0-10076 GCA_004363535.1 Dasyprocta punctata | reverse complement strand
AGATAGAGAGATAGAGAGATATATAGATATGGAAACGGGATTTTCCTTCAACTCTTTCTTTCAGCTTCCATTAAACTGAAAGGGTACAACTAACAAAACACCCTCATTATCTTGAACTATCTTTTTTGATTCAATAATTTTGCATGTTATGCTGCTCTCCAAATTTCAAGCATATGCAAAAATGAGAGGTTGGAACAAAAGGCATTATGTGTCCTTTAACTTCACTGTGATTTCATAGAATATCTTTTAAAACTTTTCTGTCTAACCCAGTCACCTCTTTACTCTCTGATAGATTATTCTGAAGCAAAACTCAGATCTTGTATAATTGCATGTCCAAATACATTAAGGTAAAGTTAAGAAAAACAACTTTTCCTTAAGAATTTAAAACAGTATCATTTCAAGTAAAAATAACGGTAATTACATAATACTGCCCAATACTTGGTAAGTGCCAGAACCAGATGAAAATAGAAAGAAAAGATTTTAATATCCCTAATACCCACTTGTCTAAAACATCTGAAAGTCTGTTTTGTGAAAATAAAGAATTTTCATCTTATTGCAAAGAGTATGGTACAAATTTTGTGAAAGCATTTAAATGCAAAATTAAACTCATTTCTTATAACTTAGTATAAAAGCAATACTGTTTAATAGTGTAATACATATTTAAAAGTAAGAAGAAAACTTCAGTTTTTAGTTACCCAAAGTGATGCTAAGTCATTATGTGTTTAATTTATTGTGCATAGAATCTTTTATTTATGAGACTATGTGATACAGACGTGAGGTAGCTATCTTCAATGCCCTTCCTGTTTTAAGGCATTCATCATTTTTTAAATTCTATGTAAATTACAGAGAACAATGCTAAAAAAACTATAAAATTTGAACATTAATTGAAAAATAAACTTCTGTCATATTTTTGTGCATACTCCTTATAATTATAGTCATTTGAAATTTGACTTACCTGATGGTTTTTTTTTTTTTTCCTATCTTTCTTTAGGTGCATCTACTAATAGCTTTGTAGCTGGTCCTAATGTTCATTAAGTGAAAATCGGCATCAGGAATAACTCAGCTGGGGTCCACTTTACCAAGGTTCTTTTAGCAGCTGGATATCTACATGATGTTCATACCCACTGTTCTCTCCAAACATTAGTGCTCTGTAACTGTCCTTTGTGGTGCAGTTCATTTTCCTCCTTCATTTAGCTTCATTGAAGAAATCAAAAGTTTAACCGGTGCTATCCTGAGAGAAGAAAGGTGACAGTAGAAATACCTTACTTTAGAAGTAACTTTAAGATCTAAAAGCCCCTTAAGTCTGTATTGGTTTGAGTTTAACAATATAAAAATGAGAATCTCAGCAAATTTCAAAGTTTCAGAATTATTGACACAGACATAAATACATAACTAAAAAAGCTAACTTGAATATAATACAGAAAGCATTATCAGTTGGTAAGTTGTCCTGAATGAAGCAAGAGTTTACTCTTAACAAAATTATTTATTCACTAAAACATTAAGATTCTTCCTATTACATCATTCTTTCCTCTTTCTAATGCATATGTGGGATTGTGTAGAGGTACACATGTACCATAAGCAAGAACGGCTTTGTAAGAAAGGCAATATACAGTGTGAGAGGACTATCTTTGCCTTAGTGTATACATACTGTTCATCATAAATATTTGTCAAATTCATTCAATTCTATTTCCAAAACAATGGCCTATTACAAACATTTTTTTTTACTTAAAGCACTATAGATATTTCCTGCATAATTACCCTGGGTCAGATTTTATTTCTTCTCTAAATTACAGGCAGAACTAAGTTTTGATATTGAAGATATAACCATCTCATTTGTCTGTCTTAGTGAGTCAAACAGAATCTCTGACATAACCGGAAGCCTCTTGACAGTCCAGGCTCCTACCTTTCCTCCAGTTTCATTTCTTATATTTCCCCCCCGGTTCTCTGCATTACTAGATTAGTATTCTTTTTTTCTGCCAGCACTGTTGGACTAACCATTCTGGGTACATAAACCACACTTTCTTGGATCATTAACGCATCTTCAACATTTATGGCTCTGCTTGGATAGACTCTTTTCATGGAAATGTTCTTAGATTAGCCTCGGTTAAATTACATCCCTTTGCTGTACACTTTCATACCTCCCTCTGTGCATTCTTTAATAACAATTTTTGTCATATATAATTACACACCTGTATCCTTACTTTTTATTTACATTTTCCAGTGTTCTGCAAACTCAATGCAAGTTAGAGCCTGCCTATATATTTCACTATATTGCACCTAACTGTAACTAAATTATTAAAAAATGCAAGCACCAAAATATCTTTTAAATCATTGTATGAATAGATAAATTAATGAATATGTGCTTACAGATGCCTTGTCTAATCTTGTCTGCAGGGCACATACCTATATTCATTCCAAACAGATAAGAAAGGGAATCATAATTGACTATGTTCAGAAAAAAATATCTGGTAGTACTTTCGTTTCACAGAAATTTAAATGACACATATGAAAAGATTATGTGGAAAAGTACACTTTTTACAATGAATTAAAATATTTGAGGATACAATTTTTAATCACATTTATTTGCATATTTAAAAATACTTGCTGATATATAGTACATAATACATCTTGAGAGAAGTTTAGTTGTATAAATACAACATGAACTACAAGTTGCAGAGTTAAGATAATGCCACGTAGTTTTGTTATTTTAAATGCTTTAAGAATTCAATAATGAGTATTTGCCAGTAAAACTTTCCCTTAATATATTTGAGCATGATAGTCAAAGTAAGTTTTCTGTATCTTATTGACTTGACAATGCAAATTCATTTCTTGTGTGTAGGAAGTCCAGGGTTCAGGCTACCCTAAAATCTTTTTTAATTGATTCTGTGACTCAGGATTCCTTGTGTGAAAACTACTTATTTAAAGTATAGTATTTGGCCGGGGACTTACCTCAGTGGCCTAAGCGCCTGCCTGGCAGGTGCAAGGTTGTCAGTTCAATCCCTGGTACAAAAAACAAAACAAAACAAAACAGAACAAAACAAAACAAAAAACTTTAAAGCACAGTATTTAAGATACTCTCATCAAAGTGATTAGATAGATACTTCTCAGTTTAGGTAGTGTGTCAGAAATAGGAAGAAGAAATGTGCATTGTGATATTCAAGTCTTTGTTTTTTTATTATTTTATTTATATGTATTTTTTGCTACTGGCATTGAAATCCAGGATTTTTACACTGAGTTACATCCCCGGCCCTTGCTGTGTGTTTATGTTGAGGCTGCATCTTTCTTAATTGCTAAATTGCTCAGACTGGCCTTGAACTAATGATCTTCCATCAACACTCCCAGAGTGTTGCAATTATAAGCACACACAGCACACTTGGTGGAATTCTGAATTTTAGTAATCTGAAGTTGTAGTGTTAAATTGCTTTCTGCTAAAAAACAAAATGGTGAAATACTAACCTCTGGTATCTGAGAAGAAGAGATTACTGAGAAATACGGTCTTTGTAGATTTAATCAAGTTAAGATGTGGGGATGAATTAAAGGGGGCCTCAGTCAATAAAAAAGTGATATCTACATAAGAAAAGAATACAGAAACATAAGGATAAATTCATGCAAAAATTGATGCCTTGTGAAGATGACCAATAACAGGCAGTCACAGAATTAAGTATATTACTCCTGTTGGAACAAGTTGCTTTGATCTCTTGCGATTCTCAGGCATTAGAAGCTGTTCTCTTGTACAATACATATCAAAGAAAATTATAGTGATCATTATACCTCAAGGATTTTATCACATTTCTGTGTGTATGAAATAGTATTAACTGTGAGTCATCTAATTCCAATAAAAGATGCACATTAAGTAAATAATTAAATGTTTTTGTTTTTAAAAGTGATTTCTCTGTGATTCACTGATGTTTCCACAAAACAATTGATTATCACTGAATTCCATATAAAATCATATTTTTCAAAAAATTTTGGTCTTGGCTCTGTTGATATAGTATATTACATTTACTGAGTTGCATATGTTGAAATATCCCTACATCCCTGGGATAAACCCTACTTGGTCATGGTGTATAACCTTCTTGATGATTTGCTGTACTCTGTTTGCCAGTATCTTATTGAGAGGTTTTGTGTCTAAGTTTATTATAGAGACAGGCCTGTAGTTCTCTCCCTTTTTTTTTTTCTTTTAATTAGATCCTTCTCTAGTTTTGGCATCAGGATGATATTTGCTTCCAGGAATGAGTTTGGGAGTATTTCTTTCCTTCCAGTTTCACTAAAGAATTTGAAGAATAGTGGCAAAACCACTTTTTTTCATTTGAACAGTTTCATTCATAAGAATATCAAAGCCTAGAATGTAACATTCAAGGCTTGGACCATACGTTGAGCAAGAATTTCACTGCGAGAGCTAAGTTTATAGCCCTTGACCCTGGTCAGATGCTATTCCTAGTCAGACAGTATTACTAGTTATATCAGCAGTTAACTTTTCTGGTCAGGCACTATTCCTAGTGGTCAGGCATTGCAATATCTGGTCAAGGCATCTGCTAAGTCATTTCCCAGTGAGAGAAGGGGTTTGTGTTCTGAACCACGATAGCCTACATGGGCAGCTTTTTGGCCACACTCCCGTACATCTCCCCATACGTTTGCACCACACGAGGGATGGTGCTCTATCTGTCACACCTGAGCTGCCTGAGCTGCAGTCAGAGCATCAGTCCCCTAAAGGCAGCTCCACTGTCTGTGTACACATGTATTACAAGCAATCACCCTGCACAAAATTCTGCCTATTAGCTTGACCTGCCTGTTTTGATTTCAAACCAGCATCTTTGGTACTGCACTAGACAGCAACTGCTGTCTATTACAGGGTTGGGTCACGGCTAGACCCATTAGTACAGCATCAGTCAGAAGTCCCTCTTTTCCTTCTGCATATAGTCTAGGAGACAAATCCTGTAGTCCATCCTCCCAGATGGATTCCCAGGCTGTGTAAATCACTGGTCCCAGAACCATTGCCAGTTCTGCTGCCAACAGGCTAGACACAAAGGAGGCCTGCTGTTGCAGGTACATCCCCCAACATGTGAGAGTGGAGGCCTGGGTCGCTCTATTCTTAGGATGGGCTGTCCACAACCATACTTAGCCCCTTTTGTGTCCCATGATTCCTTACAGGTATGCAGAGCAGCACACAGTGCTGCTGCCATTTCTCAGTCCAGGTCTCAGCTCCCTTTCACAGCTGTGACCAAAACCCAACAGGGTGCTTCTACCTCCCCTGTTTCTGTCATAGGTCTCAGCCAAATTCACTGTCATCTACACTGATGGTTAGAATAAATGGTATGTTAGGGTCAATTACTAGTAGGGCTTGCACCTGTGAAATACCCTCATTGAGTCTTGAAAATCAGCATCTGCTGCATCTATCCAGCAAGCAGCTTCTACTGTGTCTGTTCAGCCTCATGTCGTGCCCCTTTGGTCATACAGTATAAAGAGCACAGCAGGGTAACTAGGTGCAGTATGTCTACCGGAAACATAGGAAGACAACATATGCCTGTAATTGGAGTACCGTCATGGGTTTGGTCTTTCCCGACAACATACCACCCAAAAATCTGACAGACAAGCCAGTTCCCTGGATCTTGTCTTTGTCTGTGGCGCACCCCCATACCAGCAAAGCTTCCTTCAGGCTGCACATGGCAACTTCCAAATCTGCAAGTCAATCAGAGTTTAACATGACATCATCAAAATAATGATACAGAATGTGGATTGGCTCAGGTGGCCTGGTCCTGGGCCACCAGGGCAGAACACAAAGTTGGGCTATGCAAATAGCCTTGCAGCAACATCTGGAAGGTCCATTGCCTGCCCTCCTGAAGGGAGGTAAATCGGTCTTGACTACCAGCATCAGAGTGAGACTTTACACTCATTCTCCACGATGCACCTGGCTTCTGCACAGGCCATACTGAAGGGTTCTGTGCAGGGAGTATCACCCCACTTTTTCAACTTCAAGACAGTCTGTCCCATTTCCTCCTGACCTCTAGGTAGCCAGTACTGCTTCACACACACTACCCACGTGGCCTGTGGGAAAGTCAGTAGTGTGTAGTGTGGATGGCCTCACACTGTGGTTTTGCTCCCCAAATTCACAACTGGAATTCTCCATGCATGGTGTTGAGCTGGGCATTAGTCAGTATGTCCAGCCCCGGTATGTATTCAGCAGCTGGGGAAACATAAATATCATACAGGCATGGAGGCAAGCACCTGGTATCTAAAGTCACCTAGGTCTTCTGAACCATGACGTAGTGACCTCCACACACTTATATGCATGTGGTAGGTTCTGTAAAATGATCTGGGTTGCTGTGTCTTAATGTTGACGCAACTCTGATACCCACCTATGTTAGCACAGACTATATATTCTTTGGGGATCAATAAATAGTCAATTCCACACGTGATCTCCAGTCTTCCAGGATCCCCAAGACCCAGCTCCTCAGCCCGCCTCCTATTCTGGGTAAAAGGAGCCAGCATCACTTCTTCCTGCTTCACCAGGGCTGCTTTGGCCTTCTGGCCCTGGCCCATTTGCCGGTGTTGCTGCTCAGAGAGTAACTGTCTCCACAGACTTAGCAACACATCCAAAGTCTGCTGGTCTAACTTATCTGCAGTAATGCTGACAGCCAGCAGGTCCATCCAGATCTGGTACTAACTGACCTTCAGTGGCCCCACAGCCTGTCCTTGGGCAATGGCCCCACTCACCTGGGACCCCTATTCTTTTTCTACTTTACCACTACAGCTTTTACAGATCTTGTCTTACCTTGGCACTTTACTTTCATATCTGCCAGTCTGGCCAAGTTATTCACAGCATCTTGGCTTGGGCAATCTGTAAAGGGAGTTAGAAGGGCTAACACCGACTGACCCAAATAAACCAGCCAACCTGCTTACCAGGATCAAGTCCTTCATGGCTGCTGTCAGCAGCTCCTCTTCTGAGCTATGGTACTGCAGTGCAAGCATCATTTGCTGCATGCTCATTTCACATAGCACAGTTATCAAGTCTAGAGAGTGACTTGCTCCTGCAGGTCACCTGGATGCTCCCAAACCAGGGGAACCTCTGCTATCAACCAATTTACTTGCTTCTTGGGTTATCGTCCTCTCCATATCCTGCAGGACTCATCTCAAAGAGGAAGTCCTGGCTTTGTTGGTCATTTGGGACATCTACTGTGGACCTAATTGCATGTTATCAGCCCCATCTTCCCAGTCACAGCAGCCATGCAGGCACTGTTTCACGCACTTCTGCTTTGATTTGTGAGCTCTGTGCGTCTGAAGGCTGTATGCACTGTGTGCTGGGTAGAGGTATGTGACCCTCCTAGACTTCTATCCTGGGCTAAGGGTTCCTCTACCTCTACTTTTTGATGAATATCCAGCCTAGCATGCAAAACTAGGGGATTTTTCCAGGGGATTTCTCGGACATAAGGACTTACATTTCTGGAGACATTTCTGAAGGAGGCAGTGCTTCCTGCATCTCACAACATGAACTCTGCACCAGCCAGCCTTTGCTCAAGGTCCTCTATCTGCTGCAGCTATTGCTGGACAAGGCCATTTGCCTCTTGATTTATGCAGCAGGAGAGAGTGAAAAACAGCCCAGCCACTGCCCTGCCATTTCAAAGTGAGGGGGAGGAATTGTCAGTCTATTGCTTTGAAGGCTTGAAAGATATCCCCAGGCTCCAAACAGACTGATTCTTAGTACTCTCCCAGCCTTCAAAACTGCTAAGAAGATGGCTACAGGTAGCCATGGCAAGGCAGGGGTCACATATCAGCCATTCCCTCGGGCTCTCCCTCACCTTTGGGTGCTATTTCCACAAAGACCATGGGGCCACTCACCTCAATGTCCTGCTGACTACAGCAGTTGTTAGCCTACTCAGGGGGCCCAAGGGAGAAATTCACAGGTGAGGTCCGGAGGTTAAAGAATGCACATAGGTAAAACATCAGCAAAAATAGCACGCAGTGTGGAGCAGAGCAGAGAGCAAGATTTGGAGCCACCTGCATCTTTGTTATATAATTCTTGTACAGGTTGTAACTCATATTTAAATTCTTGTATAGTGCTGTAATTGGCACATGCATGTTTACCTGTGCTAAGTCATGGTCATAACTACCCTGCTGTGTGCCTACACTGGATAAGTGGGGTCATGTCCTCAGGTGTTCTTAGATGCCCCTGAGCTTCGAAGTAGTCTGAGTGGTTCCCCATCTATGTGTCATCTATTCAATCTATTCCCTTGCAAACCCTGACTACAACAGTGGGTACGTGGTATAAAAGTTTCTGTTAATCTTACAGCCTCAACTTTTAACTATTATTTTATTATTTTCTATCATTCTCACCCCATATAGAAAAATGAGTAGTATGTCTTATTTATTGACTGAAATTACCCCTTTATGTTTCAACTATTGATATAGTTGCTGAGAATACAGTATTAAAATTATTAGGCATACCATGTGATCTTCCAAGTTACAGTCTAGAAATAAAGAGAGAAAAAATGTTTAAATTACAAAATTGAAAAATTAATGCATTGCAGTAATAAGCATGTAGAATATTACATGCCATTAATAAGTACTAATTAATGCCAAGCAAATTTAATTTGAATTGAGTTGTTCCAGGACTAAATGGCAGGACAGGAATAGTATAGTCTTGCAGAAATGATATCATTTTACTGAGAAACAATAACTTTACTTAATACTACTTATATTATATTAAAATAGAATATGTGAAAGAATCAGTACAGTGAAATCACTAGGAGGATTTTTGTCCTCTGAATTTATTATAGCATATATAGAATATGGGTATTGGTGTGTTTGTAGCATATATGTATGTGCTGAGATAGAAATTTGGACAAAGTTTTGTGATTAAAACCCTGTGTTTATACTTGAAGTCATACGTTCAGTGCCATTTGGGTCCCTTTCCAAATTATTAACATTTAACATACATTTAAATTTATTACTTACCTTTAAAGGGTCAGAGCATATAATTAATTTTTTATGGTGTGGCATGTACTTCATTCTGTCCTGAGGCAGGATTTGAAAGATTTCTTTGTGAAGTCCTCAGTACAGTTGTTTGATAGATGTTTGATAGCTATTGTACTGTAAAAATTTCTGTTATTTTATGAGTTAACCTTCAAGATTATTGATTTTCATTTTTGGTGAATATATTATAATCTTTTGTGTTTTTTTCACCTGGGAATTTACCTGCTGTGTGTGTTTTTCAGTGTAGTTCTGAATATCATTTTCATTTTTTAACTTCTATATTATTGTTTATAAGATATGTGTTTTGCATCCTAATAACTTAGTGGGGTAATTATTTTGATTGCTTTTATTTCTTGTGAATGCAATAAACCTGTTAATTTTTACACTCAACAAGTTGGCATATAATAAAATATGTAATGCTCTCTTAATTAACACCTGTTTAATTATTGAATTAAATCAATTGCTATAGTAATCACATAATTAGGATTTCTCTTAAAGGAATTTTATGGGGTCTTTATATACATTGAATACTAGTCCTTAAATACATCATTTGAAAATATTTTCTCTCAGGTTGTAGCTTATTGTTTTACCCTTAAGAATCTATTTCACAGAGTAGAAATGAAATGCTGCATATTGATTTTTTTTCACAGACTGTGCTTCTCATACTGTATCTAAATTGTCTTCACCAAATCTAAGACCATCTGAGTTTTTTATGCTGCCTTCCAGAAATTTAGTAGTTTTGCATTTTATGTTTCAATCTGTGATCTAGTTCTGGTTATTTTTGTGAAGGGTCTAGAATTGTTTAATTGTATCTTTTTGTTTTTGTTGTTTGTTTGTTTCCTAAGGAGATTTCTAAACAATAAATTGTATGTGTTTAATTTCTTTTTTTTTTGTCTTTCTATAGTCTTTTTTTTTATTTTATTTGAGCGAAGAAAAACAAAACAAACAAAAACTACAACAACAACGACAAAAAAAAAAGACATATATAGTAAAAACAACAAGCAAAGGAGACAAGCAAACAACTAGCGTAAATACACAACATTGCAGGTTTACAAAGCCGGAAGATAGAAGCTTGACAATGGTTGCAATTTGCGCATCGTTATCTT
>RJWM01052568.1:0-10076 GCA_004363535.1 Dasyprocta punctata | reverse complement strand
GAATTGAAAACATCATACCACAGTGATATCTGTGCACCCATGTTTATAGCAACCCAATTTGTAATAGCCAGATCTTGGAAACAACCCAAGTGCCCATCAATCAAAGAATGGATAAAAAAGATGTGGTATTTTTATACAATGGAGTACTACTCAGCTATTAAGAAAGATTGCATTGAGACTTTTATAAGTAAATGGACACAACTTGAGACCATATCATAAGTGAGATAAATCAAACCCACATGTGTAAATACCGTGTTGTCTCCCTAGTGTAAGAAACTGAAAAAGTATATATGATCCAAAATCTATAATAAATACTATGTAAGGGTAAAAAACAGCTCAAAGAGCAAAAGTAATTGGGAAGGGAAAAGGGGGAAAGAGGGAAGGAAAAAGGAAAAGATATAAATCTGTATATATGTATATGTAAGATAACTAAAACGAACACATTCCTGAATGTATTCGTTATTGAGAAAGAACGGTTAATACTCATATGATTAGATCAATTTTACATGTCTATATCTGTTAATGTAAACAATCATTTTAAAGATAACGATATGCAATATTGCAACCATTGTCAAGTTTCTATCATCCTGTTTTGTAAACCTGCAATGTTACTGTTGTGCATTTACTCTAATCATTTGTCTTTTTTGCTTTTTGTCTTTGTTATATGTGTCATTTTTTCTATTAAATAGAAAAAACCCTTTTGACTGTAAACCCATGCTGTTACTTCAGTTTTAATTACTATTTTCAGCAAAATAAATTTCTCCCCATAACATGTATCAACACTGTCATCTCTGGTGCAATGTGTTTTGCAAATTAATTAACTTTTTATAATAAAATTGACTTTCTATTAGGTAATTTTACCCAACTGTGGTCTAAAGGCAAATGTTCGTAGACCAACCTAAGATATTGCTCAGGAATTTAAGTGTACTAAATGCATTTCTAATAAAGATATTGTCTAAGTTACTTTTCTCCTTGCTAGGGCAAAACGAACACCTGTAATATAAAGGAAGGAGAAGTTTATTTCATCCTAGAGTTTGTAGAGTTTACATTCACAGTCAGCTGTCTTCAAGGCAGGAGAGCATGACAGATAGGGATGATCAAGGGTAACAGGCTAAGGCATAGAGGCTATAAACAGAAAGAGATCAAGGGAGGAGAAGGAGGTAGACCCTCCAGGCTCACACACAGTGACCCACCTCCTCTGACCCAGCTTCACTTCCTAACACTGCCTTTAAGGCACGTGATCCAATTACCTGCCCAAAGACCCAACTATATGTGAGTTTTGTGGGGATATCTACATATAAGACACAGCAATGGATTTATCAAAATATGACCTCATCTGTATATTTAAAATTTACAAACCTCTGTAGTACATTTTTGTCTTGAAAATTTAAAACTTTTTCTATTAATTACTTGCCCTTTCTCTGCCTAGCACTGATAAAGACTGTTCTACTTTCTGTTTCTATAAACCTGACTGCCTTAGAAATGAATATACATATATTTAAGTTTTTAAAAAGTCCTGTTTAACTGACACCTGTTAAGACAAAATTTTCCATGTATACCTAATTATCAAAATACTTGCTCAAAAAAAATCTAAATGCCACATTTAAATTAAAGTGTTGAGAACCACTCAAGACTTCGTTTTAGAAAAAAAATAACTAAGAAGTAATATTTCTACATTCTACTTTATTCAACTTTTAGAATGCCTTCAGATCAAAATTTAGAGAATAAATTTTTGGGTAGAATTATGAAATTCAAGTCAATATAAGATGGGAAGAAGCATTGATGTTTAGTCAATGAGAATATTTGGAATAACAATATATTTATTGCAATTTTTAAAACTATAGATTTTTTTAAATAGGAAATTGAGTGTGTACATAAATTCAGAGAAAATAATTATTACCAACTCAGCAAGCCAGGTTTAAAATTGGTAGAAAAAAGATGTAAGTCATTTAAACAATTTGGCTATCATTTATCAAAAGTGTGCTATACAACATTACATGACAATATAATGAAATTTGTAGAAGAGATTTCAAATATGACATAATGTTAGATAAAAAACCTAAGTATATTAAAATTATTTTATGTGATTCTGGGTTCCAGCTTTACATTTAAAAGACAATAGCATTAATTATGCTTTCAGCAACTAGACGGACTATTTACTGGATAATGTTCCTTTTAAAATGTCTAGCTAATTTCTCTTCATTTTGATTTTCAAGACCTTAGACTAAGATGATACAAATTATTGTAATTTAAATCAAGATGTTTTTACATCAAAACTTCTAAGGTGATATGAAATATTTTAACTTTCTGATACTTATTTGTAAATTATAAACACCTTCCACTGTGAAAGATTTGAAGGCCTGATACCTCTAGGTTCAGCCAATACACATGCTGCTGTTTCCAGACATTGTTTATCTTTCTCTAAAATGTTAGAGTCAAAGTAATTTGTTGATGACCAAATGGGAACTTCAGTTTTCTGAATAAATTATCTATGTTCACTGTTAATGAATAGATAATATAGCACATAATATAACAGAAAATATACCTTTATAAAGTCAAGATAATATAGCAATACACCCTGAGTATTTTCTTCAGTGAAATATGACTTGCGTGTAGCTTTTTAAAAATGATTTTTGGCTATTTCTGGCATCTGAATGATATACAACCAGAAAATAGTGTACATATCATAAATCTTCCTGTTATGTTTTAAAAAATAGAAAGCATAACTATTAGGACAATGTAAAGTTTAAAAGACAATAAGATTTAAAATTGAAGAAAGTATTTGGCAAAGTCATCCCCTGATATTTGTACCTTTTATAAATACATACTATCCTTACTATATATATTTTACTTAAGTCCTCTTCAACTCCAAAACTATCCTATGCTAAATATTTGTAAGAGGAAGGAGCATTTTTTCATACAGAGTCTAAACCAAACATCTTCAGTAACTAAAATACTAAAAATGCAGGCATTTTATTGATTAAATTTCTATTTGTCTATAAAGGTCATGATTTTATACACGTTTTTTCATTTGTGCACATATTATGCTAGCCAACACTGAAGAAAAATGCTTGCATGTTTTGGTTTATTCCCTTCAGTTTATTTTTTTTCTTTTTGTCCTTGAACAAAGTATGATGAAGCAAAATGTCATGGTAACACTGCAGTAAATGGATAGATTGTGACAGAGGACTACTGGGAAACAAGAGTACACTTGTACTTGGCAGTGCTCTGTGAGCATTTCCCATGCAAGTAACAAAATCATAAAGCCTTTTATTTAGTGGGAGTACAGAATGAGAAACTGATTTGACTCTTGTACAAAATTTTCTGTGTTTCTTGGAATCATTTCCTATATCTCAATTATATTCTGTGGGGGGGGGGGGAATGAATTTAGCTATTATTTTAACTGACATAAAAAGGTAGTATTGAAGGGTTCCATCTTTCACTAGCTCCTATGGACAGTGAAATGGGAAAATGAATGACTAGAATTTACAACCTCTTACTTGTAACAGGCTGTGACTGTCACAAGGACAGAGAGGTAATCAGCTTGTCACGAGTGTGCAGCTGAGAATACCAACATCTGATACCTTCCATTCAAAAGAAAGACAATTTAGGAAACAAGGTAGTTTTATTCACATTTAAAAGGCTATGATATATAGATTTCAAATAAGTTTGTTGCAAATACCATGAAAGAAAGTGCTGCAAGTAATCATTTTTTTGTCTATACATGCCATGTGAAGGATAATGAAATTGGAAATTACTGTATCAAAGTGGAAAGGCAAAGTTGATAAGGTCATGAAAGTATTCAGAATAAATATTCTTCATGGTGATCACATAAGATGCTGAATATTTGGGCATAGTTCATGTTATAAAAAATGATCTAGTATACACTGAACAACTTTGTCATGTACTGTACCTTTAATAATTTCAGACATAATATTAAAGGGATTTTATTTTATGAAGCATTTATACAAAATCATGCTGAAGTTGTTAAAAGCAGCTTCTTAAAAATCCTTAATTTCACTTAAATATCCATTTTCCTGTGTTTTTTATCCACCAATTGAGCTCTGTTCTATTTGAATTTATTTTTATACTATAAATTATGAATTCCATTTTGATAAAGATAATAAATATTCTAGAATTGCTAAATGAATGAAAGTCTGTCTATCATTTGTTACTGATATCCTCAGCTTGAATAATGTGCTGTACTCATAAAATAATGAAGTATGACATTTTGTTAATTGTCATTTTTAATAGATGCATTTTTTAGTTTAATTAAGTTTATTGGTGCATTTTAAATATAGATAATGATCACATTCATTATAGGAAATTGTACCTGTTCATGATATATCTTGATTCATTTTCTGTTTTCCCTTTCCCCTCCCTCCCCTCAATCTCTCTTCCCCTCCTTATTTACAAAAGCTTTATTTCCATTTTTTTCTATTCTCATTTTCTTTCTTTTCCTTTCTCCCTCCCCTTTCTTGGTCCCCGTTCTCAGTAGAACATTTTCTCCTTTTTCACAATAGTTTGCAAATTTTGGTTTTTACTTGTGCTTTCATTTCCTTACAACAGAAAAATAATTCAATATTTACTCGTGTGAGTCCAATTTATTTCACTTAATAGTACAGTTTCAAAGTGCATCCATTTACAGAGAAATGTCTCAAGTTTATCTTTCTTTAAGACTGAGTGGTACATCATTATATAAAAAAATACATCTTTTTATCCATTCATTGATTGATAGACATTTGGTGTGCTACCAAGATTTAGACCTTTCAAATTTTGCTGCTATAAACATGAGTGCATGTATATTTCTGCGGTATGATGCTTTTAATTCTTTAAGGATTATACCAGGAAGTGAAATAGGTAAGTCACATAGAACCTCTAACCTTAGAATTTGAGGAAGATTCACAATGATTTTCATAGTGGTTGGATCAGTCTACATTCCCACCAACAGTGGATAAGGGTTCCTTTTCCCCCACAGTCCCTGCATTATTTTTTACTGGTTGATTTCTTGATGATAACCATTCTTTCTGTAGTGAGATGAAATCTCAGCACTGTTTTAATTTTCATTTCTCAAATGAACAGTGATGGCGAACATTTTTTCATATATTTATTTTCCATTTCTGCTTCTTCGTTTGAGAAGTGCCTATTGATTTCAGATGTCCCTTTTTTTGTATTAAGTCTTTAAATTTGGGGGGACTGATTTTTTTTAGTTCTTTATACATTCTTAATAGTAGTACTTTGTATAAGAAACAACCAGCAAGAATATTTTCCCACACTGTGAGTTGTCTTTTTACTTTGTTAGTGTTTACTTTTGCTATTCAAAAGCTTTTCAATAAGATGAGATTCTAGTTTTTGATTCCTAGTAATATTCGTCTCCTCTGTTCACTCCTCTCTCTTACTGCTGGTAGCAAGGCAGGAAGAGTGCTGTTGGCCAGCTCACCATCCCTGCCACTGCTGTGGAGACAGGCCTAGCTGCTCATATCTCACTTTTCTCTCCTCTCTTTCACAGTTGGGAGCTGTGGAGGGGAGTGATTCTGTTTCACTCACTACCTCCACTGCCACCACTGTGATTTGTAACCTTGTCACTAGAGGTTCCAATTGGCCACTGCCTTAGTTACTTTTCTCTCATTGCTGAGACAAAATATCAGACACCCAAAATTAAGGAAGGAAAGATTTGTTTAGCTCACAGTTTGGGGCGGTGTCAGTCCATAATCAGCTGGCTCCAAGGCACGGTGGCATGGCATGGGGCAACGATTCAAGGCACAGAAAACAGCAAAAGCAGCAAAACAAAATTGGGGAGCAAAAACCTCTTTTCCTCCCTTTCATTGTCAGCAGGCTATGCCCCTAGGGTGGTTGTAGCCCTCACATCATCTCCACTGCCATACTGTTGCAGTATATCAGTTTTTTTGTTTTTTGGTTTTTTTTTAAATCTTCACAGACTGGCAGTTCCTGCTCCATGCAGCGATTTAGGTCCTGGAAGCACTAGAATTAATTAGGCATCAGATATATGTCAATTAATTATGGCATCAGGATATATGACCCTCCTTTTCTTAAAATTACCTGTAATTTTGGTTGATTTTCTTTGAGTAACTCCAATATGGCTTCTCCTCTATTTGACCATGTTGAATCTCCCAATGATAAATGTTAGAATAATTACTTATAATCATTTCACATACTGTATCAACATTACATTTTAAAAGAGTAAATTAAGAAACTGGCTTCTTGTATGCAGAATTTTAAGTAACAGATACAGAAATACACCTGTGAAGTTAACATCTGGCATGGGGTACCACCTAAAAGCAGATTCCAAATTGAGATCTAACATGTTTTCCACTGATCTTGAGTTTGTTTCAAAATATTATGATCTCAAAATTTTAACAGGTTCTGATCTTTATTTTGGGGAAAGTTGGTTTTAGTTTCTGTACTTGTCATAACTTTTAGCAGTACTTAATTGAGATATCATTTTCAATTTGTGTTCATGATATACCCCATTTTCCAAACAATATTTGTGAAACTTTCTAGATGCATATCCATGGAAAATGATTCTTTCTATACAGTATTATTCAGTAGCTTTTTTTCAGAATTAGATAATTTAGACCATAGAATACCAGAGTAGACAGAGTTCTGGCAGGTGTTTGTTATTCTAACCATCCTGCCTTCTTTTCTTTTCTTTCTGTTTTGTTTTGTTTGTTTTTTGTTTTTTGCCTTCTACCACTGAACACCTCCAATATTGGGTAGTAGAGACAGTACATTATTTGGTTTCTTATTTTAAAATTTGCACTACCCTCAAATATTTTGCATCTTTATAACCTTACACAACTACTTGAGTACAAACGTAATCTGCAGAGTAAGTGACCATTTACTGAGTAAACATAGAGCATCTAAAAATAAAATCTCCAAAATTATCATGAGCTTATATAGAATAATATTCTAGAGCTACTTATCTGTCCACCTTATTTTTTTCTCCTACTTTAAAAGTGAACTCAGTATTCGTCGAAATGCCAAGATGACAAACTAAGATGACAAGCCTCCTATTTTTATATCGAATAGCTATCACATTCTCTACTCTACTTTGAAACAATGCCTCAGGCCTGAGTTTGAGGAACCCAATTTGGGGATCAGGATATTTCAGTCCCTGATGCCTCAGTTTAGATGCCAGAAAGGTGCCAATTATGTCAGCTTTATTCCCAAAAGATATGTAAGTATTTTATATAGACCTTCAGAGGATAATGGCAAGATGTCAAGGATTTGATACCTAGATCTCTCAGCTGGATACAAACTAGGGTTCCACAAAGAAAGTACAGTTTTTTTTTTTTTATTTCATGGTTTCAATTAAACGATGATTTTTCTTTTTCAGTCTGTCTGTAATCAGTGTTCATAAAGTTTCAACATATGAAAAGACATACACAGAGTGAATTAACTATAAGGCAGGTAATATTGGGAAATTTTTCTAGGAAATGCTCTAATATTAATATATTATGTCTACAATATTTATTTAGGTTTATAATCTAAGGAAGTGCCAGCATATGTATTAGTACCATTTTTCTCCTTCATTCAGTCCTAGATAATTACAACTGTTTGTGTTATGTATCTCTTCATGGAGGAGTAATGTTTTAAAAAATAGGTATGATTCTGTTTTATGTGGATGGATTGAATGAAACAGTATCCTTCATTAAACATTTGTGTAACATTAATTTATGTTATACAAGAAAGAATGTGAAAGTTTTTCTTTAAAGTTTTACAAGTTTGTAATGAAACAAGAGACCACAGACTGAAAAATGATCTGAAAGTAAATGTATGATAGTGAGAAGCTTTTTCCATGTTCAAATACTTAAACCTATACTTGAGATATCTCAATTCTCCACAATACAACATATTTATATAAATACAGAGAGAGTATAAATAAAAGAAGTGAAAACTAAAAGACATAACCTCTCTAAAATTCTTACAAACCTAACAATGAAAAATTCAAAACAAAAATTATAAATTATAGATTGAGTTATTTCAGATAGTTATGCACTACATATGAAGGCTTTGATTACTTTAGGGCTTTAAATCTGATGTAGGTATGACTCAAATGAAAGAAAAAATGACTAGTCTTTCAAAATGTGTATGAGTTTATAAAGCATAAAGGATCTTTTAAAGAAAAATGCCAGCATTTTCAGATAGTATTTTTAATACTATTTCTACATATTTTTGAGATAAAATCTCAGGTAACAAGGAAAAGAAACACATACAATTGTTCATGTTAATAAATTTTTATTTTAAAGATGTAAATGGAAACATGAAGAAAAAGAAGATCTTCAGCATTTAGTGTAATTGGCAGACTGTTCACGATACATCAGAATTTCTTACTGTAAGAAAGCTTGGGATGGAAGCTTTAGCTTTCTGCTTTTGATCACCTGTTTTCAAGCAAGATCTTCACTGTTTTATTTCACATTGGCACATACAAGTGAAAGATTAAATTCCTGAGTCCAATGTTTGATTTAAACATTTTGCAATATTTTAGCTTAATAAACTAAGGGATTCTGCTTAAATCTTTTCAGTAGTTATTATTGCAATGCATACAAAGCAAAAATAATAATTATACCAAAATAAAATAAAGTTTACATTTAATAAATATGGGTTAGTTATCATTTGTATTTAGCAGTCCATCATAATCATAACTATTTTCTATCTCAGTAATTTTCCTTCTACTTTTTCATGACTTCTCCAATTTAACTGCATCAATATTTTCATGGACCTCTCAGATATGCCTCTATTTTAAGAATGTTACTTTTAAGAAACAGTGAGTAGACAGTATTTAAATATGCAAAACCATTATAATATAATCTTATAGGTAAGGTCTCTCTCTGTCTCTGTCTCTGTCTCTGTCTCTGTATCTGTCTGTATCTCTCTCTCTCTCTCGCTCTCTCTCTCTCTCTCTCTCTCTCTCTCTCTCTCTCTGTTCTTTTCAGTACTGAGGATAGAATCCAGGATGTATTGCATGGTAGTCAAGTACTTTTACTATCTCTGAGCTACGCTCTTATCTGTGGAAATGTAAGGAGTTTTCCAAATCCCAGTCCTCTACATGTGGTTTCCTGAATTTGTTCAATGAGAATCCTTCCTATGTAATTCAGTAAAAGTATAATCTTAAGACTATGTTGTCTTACTCTTGTATGGAATAACAGAGACATTAGATTGAATTAAGTACATCCTATATAAAAATACCTAACTATAAACACAAGTCAAGCAATACTGGTACAAAAAGCTAGATCAATTCAGAGTTTCCATATTAAGATCTGGAATTAAAATGGCCAATGGCAGTAGTTAGCAGCATATATTGATTTCCAAAATGTGAAGACCTCATCCTATGTAGAAACTGCTTTACATAGTAAAGAAAGAACATGAAAATATATGTATGAGAATATATATACACCCATATTTACATATATATGTACATACTTTCATATACAAAGATATCATACTCTATTCTATAAATATATACAATTAAAATGATTTTTTAAAATGAATGAAAAATAAACATGCATAGTAGTCTTCTTGTCCTTTAATAAATACATGTATGTGTAAATATTTATTTTTATGTTTGTATGTATACTGAAATTTTATATAATTATATTCCATACATAACATATATTATATATAGAGATACATACATGTGTATATATCCTGGAAATAATGCAATAGATAAAAATGTAATAAGCAGAATTTATTGATCAGAGAAGACAGATAGCTTGAGACAGTAATTTAGCAGCTAGCTACACACAAAAATAACTGCACACACACACGATGACAGACCATAGAAAAGACAGCCAAAAGGCAATACAAAAAAATTTTAAACAATAGGTTGTCAAATTTATTTATTTGTTTTATTTGCTTTTTATTTTAAACAAAAGGAAAATAAGAAATCAAAATATAACAATTTCACCCCAACCAACAAAACAGCAGCAATCATCAACATATTGGATGTTCTTGAAAATTATTTAAGACAAAAAATACAGACATGAAACATTATCTAACTAATTGTTAACACAATTTTTAAATGAACATTTTACATTAAAAATAAAATCTGAAGG
>RJWM01052567.1:0-10076 GCA_004363535.1 Dasyprocta punctata | reverse complement strand
TTCACATCCTATGACAGCAACATGGTCCTTCAGAGCAGTGACTATCCCTGCTGAAAACCTGGCAAAGACCAGGTCCAAGACAAATGGATCCTTCACAGCTCCCCACATTTAAGTCAAATTCCACCCCAACTCCCATCCTTTTTCCTCTCCTTCACTCAGTTCCTCAGCAACAGTGTGGACAGTGACACCCACCTCACAGGCACTTGCAGTGGTAGCTACAGTGTGCTCTGGTGGTGGTTGAGCTCTTTTCACAAGGTCAATCAGATGGCATTCTGGTGACCTGTCAATAAGCCCTTACTTTACATCACCTGTTCCATATTTTATGATCTGACCCATCCTTAGCTCCTCTGATACTGCTGCAATGGCCCTCTCAGGCTCAAGTCACCTAGCTCTTGAACAGGTCGTTGCTCTCTTTTCCTTCATCTCTTACCCTGACTCACTCCTTCCTCCTTCCCTCGGGGTCCATTTTGTTGAGGGCCCGGATTCCAGGGCTCTAACAGAGCTCCTTCTGAGTACTGAGCACAATTTTAATCTTTCGCCCATCCGTGCTGTTTTTCCCACGCCGGCCTTGAACTGCTGGGCTCCAGCGATTCACCAGCTCGGCCTCCCAACTAGTGGGGACCACGAAGCCCTGGGCTGCTTACGCGTTTTCGGTCTCCTCGCTGAACTTCCCTTCTGGCAGCGAGAGGCTGACTGTATCATAATTTCCATGCTGGATTCTCAAGGGTTGGCCTTGATAGGTAAATGATAAATGTCTGCGGAGCAACCGAGTGAACATTAAACTATTCAAGCTGCCAGGACTTTGGGCTTCTCCTCTTAACCGCGCCGGCAACCTTCCGAGAGAACTCACCGTCTTCTGCAGGTCCGACCCAGAAAATCTCCCCCACGGGAAGAAATACCTCAACTTTTGGGCGTGGTGGTTAGTCTCGGCTCTCCCGCAACCAGTTTCCTTCCTCTCCACGAGACTTTGCCGGTTGCCGGCCCCGTTGGTCCGTCCGCTGACCCTTCCCCCAAACTTTTAGTCCTGTCGGCAGAGGCGAAGATTAACAATTACTACTGCTTCAGTTCAGGTGCAGGCGGAAAGGATCCCGGGTGGAAGCAGAGGTTTGGTTGTGAGTTCCGGCATTTGTCCTTAAGCTGCTGCAGGCTTGCACGGAACTTTCTCCTTTCTTTCTGTTCTTATTGACAGCATGAGGTCTATGTTGCCGTTTCCACTGCTCGAGATTCCACAGTGCATTCCCAGGGCTCAGTTTGCTTAAAACTCTGAGAGTTCGGACTCCGCTCAGTGATTTGTGACACGCAGTGACAGTGTGTGGGTGAGTTCAGCCTCTATCTTGAGTAGGTCCCAAAATTTATTGTGTAATCTTTGTATAATCTCCAAAGGAAGGTAAAAAGGCTATAAATTAATTTCCATTTTGATTATGATGACGCTCATCTTTATCAATACAGCACTTTTCAGAGAAAGACAAATTTAGCTTTTTGGGGAGGATATGTGCTATGGAGGAAAATAGAGAAAACAGAAGGAATGCCAGGCTGTAGGTAGAATTATCCATTGTAAATGGAATGGTTCAGAAAGATATTTACAAAAAGGGCCCTCTGAAACATTGACTGTAGGAGGTCTGCAAGCAAAGTGGTTATATCTGGGGGAAGGAGTGCTCCAGGCAACAGAAGAGTTCCATGACAGAGAATTGTGTGATTTCAATACAGAGAGGATATACTGTGTGTATTTCCACCCCACCCCGCCCACCTTTTTTTTTCTCTCTCCTATATCTTTCTTCTTTTTCAGTACATCAGATAGAACCCTAGACCTTTTGCATACTAGATAACTATTCAACCACTGAACGATACCTCTGGCCTATATTACCCTTTTAAATTTCTAATGTCCAGATTATATAAAAAATTACAGCTCACTTGAGCATGGTGTTGGGGCCTATAATCTGAGCTACCCTACAGAGAAGACAGGCAAAAGTGTCTCAAATTGAAGGCCAGCCAGAGCAACTTAGTGAAACCTTCTGAAAAAAAAATATTAAAAGCACTAAAAATGTATCTCACTGCGAGGCCTTAGATTCAGTCCCAAGGACTGCAATAAATAAACAAATGAATACACAAAAGAAACCCTACAACATAAAAACAATCTAGAATGGGATGTGGTGACTCACCTGTAATCCCTGCACTCAGGAGGCTGAGGCAGGAGGACCACCAGAGTTTGAGACCAGTCTAGGCTACATAGTGAGTTCAAGGCCAGCCTGAACTAAACAGCAAGACTTTGCCTCAAAACAAAACAAAAGAAAGCAAAACAAAACAAAGAAAAAACATCTTATTCAGAAGAGGTAATGTATCTAAAAATGCACTGCACAAAAGATTTAAGATTCTCAACTTTACTAAGTATAAAGCAAATGCAAATTTAAAACATATGAGGTAAAATATGAAACAAGGGCAATACCATAAGGCTCACTGTTTGGGCTTACAATGTACCACTTGGACTATGAACTGGCTCTTTTTAATACAGTGATGCACATCTTATTTATAGACCCTCAATGACTTTTTTTGTAGAGTACACTTTGTTTGTACATTTCTGTAATTTTTGCTGGTTGTGCTACAGCAAATAGAAACACCAAAAGGACTCACAGGATTTGGAGGCAGAGTTATTTATGCCCATGGGCACTAATCAAGATCATTCCCAAAATATCAGGCCCTGATCTCTGGTGTTCTAGGGCTTATATGGGATAAGCAGCCAGGAAGTACAAAAGCAGAATGACTTGTCAATTGGGGATTGGTTTATACAATGCGCATCACAGTGACCAGCTATGCATCTCGGTGACCAGCTGTTTCTAAGAAACAAAAGTAACAGGAACTGTAACCAGAACTGTTGCCCTGATCTCTGGTGTTCTAGGGCTTATATGGGATAAGCAGCCAGGAAGTACAAAAGCAGAATGACTTGTCAATTGGGGATTGGTTTATACAATGCGCATCACAGTGACCAGCTATGCATCTCAGTGACCAGCTGTTTCTAAGAAACGAAAGTAACAGGAACTGTAACCAGAACTGTTGCCTGGGCAACTGACAAACTGAAGTATACTGGATGAGAGGGGCATTTTCTGCTAAAGTTGTACTGTATCATACAGTACTGTAGTTTTAAATTCTATTTTACATTATAGTATCGCATGTAATAGTTATGTAAATAAAAGTCATCAAATTGGAGGTTCCTTTGCTCATTTCTTCTGCATATTGTAATATACATACTGTATACAGTTCCTCATTTAGTGACCAATTCATTTAATGACCTACTCCCTGGAATATGGCACAGTTGTTCAATGAGGAGTATTTGTATTGCTTCCTGTTCTGAATGGAAAATGGTGTAGCCACTTTGGACAAGTTCCAGTGCCGCGGTCCAGCCGGGCTAGGTCCACAGAGTCCCTGAAGGTGGGCTAAGTGTCGGCGCGTGGAGAACAGACACACAAACAGCTCAGAGACTGCTTGAATCTGCTTCGTTTATTGCTTCTACTACTATGACTACCATTACTATTACTACTACTTTTGCAAGCTCTAACAGAATAATACATACTTTCTTTTTTGGCCAGGGTTGAAAGTTTAGATAAAAGAATGAAATCAACAGGTGTCTCTATGGTTACATGGTTTCTATGGTTACATGATTTGTCAGCATAGGCAGAAAGTTTTAAATTTAGTTAAAGACCTTGAAGCGTGTTTTTGTTATTAATAAATGCTCCATTGTGGTAGCCTAGCTAAAAACCTGCAAAACACAAGACCATATTGAGTCCTGATTTAGTCCCCCTATCTCCCTGTGATGTTCTTGCAGCTGCAAGGATGTGCTATCTACCCTGTCTCCCTCAAAACATAGTAGCATATTGGCCTCTCTGTATAGAGGTTCCCAGACAGCCCCAGACAGCTGGTCATTACTATTATCATTAAAGGCTCCCAAACTTCTAATATAACCTTGATTTTGGTCTGACTCAATGTCAGACAGTTACACCACTTGTAGAAAAACATTTTATAAACTATCCCTTTGTTCTTAGGGAGTTACTGTACTTTGTTTACTAATTTTGTGCCTCAGAAAGAAGGAAAGAAATTCTCCAAACTGTGTCAGAGCACAAATTAACACAATAGTTCCCAAGAAGCATTAACCCATTCCACAAAACCAATTTTTATGCTGCGACCTTTTCTCGAAAGACACTGTCCCTATTTGGACTTTGTCAACAGAACATGGGTCTGTGTTTGGAACTTGTCAACAGAACACTGGTCTATCTTTTTTCATGCTTGGACTTTGGCAACAGAACATGAGTAGAAAAGGACGCAGCATTCCAGTTTCTTTGAAAACATTAAACATACGTATCATACCCACCAGTTCCACTCCTCAGTGTTTATCCAGGAGAAAGGAAAGCATATGAATCAGTTTCACATGAGCTGCCCCTGCACCTGAACTCCCAGGGTCGGGTGGCCTACACTTGGGCTACAGACATAGTCACCACATCTGTAACCTCCTTTCCCAGGTAGGCTCCACACCCCAGCTCCTCTGTAAACACTACATAGAACCTCAGCTTCTCTTTGCCACCATGTCTGTGCAGAGAGCAGGTGGATGGCATGCTGCGGAGGGCTACTTGTCATCCTTCACCATCCTTGGTTGCACAGTTCTCACCATGGCTGTCATTCATGGCCAAGGCTTTGTGGCCCATACAGGTGTGGCCAAGCTGCGGAGAGAAGACCAGACCACCCCAGAGGATGCTCACTCTGGAACTCATTTGTGCCCTGGGCCACTGGCCCCAGGCCTTTAGGCCAATCTCCTGAACCAGTTCTACCTCTCTCCCCAAGATGACTCCTTGGCCACCCTTTCAAGTGTGTGTGTGTGTCACATGGAGTTTCCTACCACAGTCCTGTTGTAGGACTCCTTTGCAGCCTGGCTTTCTGCCCTTCCATTAAGATACAACTCACTGCTAGCCCAGCTGCCTATTCCTTTTCCCTCACCTGGTTTCCTCTTGTCTCATAACCTTCCAGCACTCTCTAAGTGCTATAAATATACTTGTTTTTATATTTCTTTAGTGGCCTCCCAAAAAACCACGGATATTTGCTCTGTGCTTTACTGTTGTATCTTAAATGTCAGAACAAGCTCTGTACCTACCAGGCATGTGCTGAATGACTAAACAACAGTTAACCAGCTTGTGCATTCCAAGTGGTGCAGGAATGGGCAAGAAGTGCATTTACTGCAAAGCCACACACATTAAGCTTCAAACTGCTTCTCTCCTCGGCACTGAGCTGTTCTAAGAAATTCTATTTGAATTTGCAGTTTTATATTCTGAAGGCAGGCCCTGACTTGCTTATGCCTCATGCTCCACACTAGAAAGATAAACACTGACAGCAGAGTTTCCTACTGGACAAAATATTGATTTTAGACTCAGACTAGGGTCTCAATCCTGGCCTCACTACCAGGATGCCTCTTCCCTCAGACTTCTGTTGCTAATTTGTACCGCTAGTATCAAAGGGCACATCCCACTGCCTCGGCCAGTGACCACTCTATTCTTGAGAAAATGCATTAATATCTTACCTCTCTCCCAACCTTGGGAGTCTGGAAACATCTGAACTCTTCTCCTTTCTTCTACTACTTTTGTAAAATGAAATTTACATTAACGTAAATTTTATCTTTTTAAGGTGTAAAACTCTATGGCCTGTGGCACCTTCACTATGTTGTACCCTACTTTCTTCTTCAAGTCCCAAAACATTTGCATCAGCCCAGGAAGAACCTTGTGCCCCCACACAGCCATTGCTCCCCACTTCTCCCCTACCCGGCTGAACTGCAGTCCAGCTGGACAGCCTGCCTTGGATTTGCTCAAGTTGTCTCAGATCTCATGGAAAGATTTCTTCCTTCTCAGTAGAGGGTCACTTTATGAGGCTTCCCTCAAATTTTGGGACCCTTCAGTGACCCCATCATGCCTACCCCCAAATCTGAGGTACAGGGTGTGCACTTGCCTGGCTGTGGGACCCTCCTCTGAGTCCTTCAGGAAGACCTCTGGCAGTCCCATCGACAGACGGTCAAATAGGTCAAACAGGAGCAGGAAAGAGCTAATCAGAGTGGCAGAGTTCCCCCTCCCTGTCTGTGAGTGATGACCAAGCATTCTTACCTCCTCCTAGCAGATTGCTCCTGTCAGGGCAGGACAGGATGCCTAGTGTTGCCAAGTGGTACAAGTTACTGGTCAAGAGTGTGTGAACTCCTCTGATGAACAGGAATTCAGCCTCTGTGTTAGGGGGAGGCTTCTGATTTTCATGGGCACCCTGCTGTTACCAGTGAAGCAGCTGGGAAAGGAAGACAGTTCTCCCAATCAGCACAGCTCCATGTCCCAACTCACCCTTGTACAGGGGCTTCAAAGATGATATATTTAGGCCTGAGGCACTTACACATTTGGGGGTTCCTGAGCATTTGGGGACAGAGAGACAAAGCATACTGTGTCCCATTGGCAGCAGACCTGGGACTCCCTCCACATTCTCATACTAAAAATCCAGGAACACTCCTTACCACATGTCCCTTTAGTCAAGCTGGCCCTCTGATGGCCAGTACTAACACTGACACAGTTTAAATCACAGGGCCACATCCTGCCCCCTTGCTCTGAGACTCTTCAGCTTTTCTCTACAGCTGGCTCCATTCTCCCTATGAGGTTGGCATGGCTCTGGGTATAAAACCTGCAGGGACCTGGAAAAGCCTTTACCCCTTTCTGTGTGCACTTTGGCTCCATTACAATGCCCTAGATTCTGCCTGAGCTGTCCTGTGTGAGCAGAATGAAGCCCAGTGGCCCTAGTAGTTCAGCCAGCCCAGGATATTTACACAGGTCCTGAGATACAGAGATGCTCGGCCCAGCCCAGCAGACACTCACTGCTCTACAGGCTCAAAAGTGAAATTAGCTTTATACAGATTGTTTTTAATGCAATGTTAGTGTGCTGTTATACAAAGGAAACACAGACAACCCAGAAACACACAATGGAGCAGAGCCATTCATTCCACTTTCAAAGAGGTTAGATTCAGATGTGCCCAGTGAGGAGACTCTATCGTTTATCTGCCTAAATGCAGGATTTGCTTCCACCAGATCCTGACTGATCTTTCAGGCTGGCCTTGAACTCGTGGCAATCCTCCCTCTGCCTAGTGCAGAGACTACAGATGTGCAACACCATGCCCGGCTGTTGGGAGGTGGTATGTTAAACGAAATGTAGGCATAGCCACAAATCTCATGAAATGTGGAAGAAAAACTGGTGCGTCTCCCGGAAACCCATGTGTAGATAGAGGCCAAGGGCACTGTACTGGACTAGGCTGGTATCAAGCACAACTTCACCATAGCTCCGGTCCCGGGCAAATTGGAGGACGGTCCTGATCAGGGCTTTAGCTATCCCCTGTCCTCGGTGCTCCATCGCCACTGAGAGGTGAAACAGCTGCAACTGCTTCTTCCCTAGTGGCGGATTCTCCACTGGCAGAGTACCCACAGTGCCCACCACCTGCCCCCCAGACTCAGCAACCCAGAAGCAGGAGTCACATGAGCTCAGGTAGGATTTGGTGATGTCGGCCATGTCAGTGCGCAAACATGTGACCACATAGTGCTTCCAGGGGTATCCAACAAAGAACCATAGGAAAATGAGAAGGGTGAAGCTCAACAGAGAAGCCAGCAGCCAGGACCCAGAGACCAGGAGAATGCAGAGTGGCCCTCCAATTAAGAACACGAGGGTGCGGGGCAGCATCAGTGTGTGGCGGAAAGTGGCGGGGATGTACTCCACCATGCCCTTGTAGAACAAGTCCACAACTGGTTTTCGGTCACTCTCCTGGTATTTTCGGATGTGATAAGGAGCCATTGGGACACGTCAGCATCTACAATATCAAAGTCCACAAGCGACGACTATACCTGATGGCACACCTTTTGAACAGCCCTGGAATAGAGAGGAAAAGGCCATGAGTCCCCACATGAACCATGCCCTCCCCCAGCAGAACAAGGGAGACCATGTGCAAGGCTGTACTTTTCTCTCATCACTGATGGGGAAGTAAAAAACCACAGCAGGTAAGCATCAAAAACACCTGATTAGAATACCAGTTCCTTGTCTTTCTAGCTGCGTGACCTTGAGCATGTAATTTAACATCTCTGAGCCTGTCTATCTTCATCTGGAAAAGAATCACAGTATCACGTTATTGTTTTGAGGATTTAACAGAATAAAACATGGAGCCCTGGCATTCATAGTATCTTCCCCACCACACGCATTACCCTATCATCGTCTCTTTATGTTTCTTAGGGTATTGAAATGGCACCTGTGACAGCCAAATCTCATGTTTCCAGGACTTTACCCCCAATTCCTTCCATTTCAGAAATCATGTGTCCCGAAGCAAAAATCAATAAATCAATCTTCCTTTTCGTGATTATAAAGTTTTAGGCTGTTGAGAAGGCCAATGGGCTAATCTGGGAAAAAAAAAAAAAAAAAGGCCCAGCTTTGAGATCCCGATATGTTCAGGGACTCTTGTTCACAGTAACAGCCCTGATCTTACACCCCTGTCTGCTTACCTACTCTACCACAGAGCTGACAGTGTAGACATTGGCCCACACCCTCAGTCTCCAACTGGCATTCAGAAGACACTGTCAAGGGCCTACCTCAGCTCTGGGAAGCAGACCTGGGTGCCACCTCATTGGCTCTTGTGAATAGATGATAATCATGAATCCCAAGGTCAATGAGCTGGGTTGTGACTAAGCAGGCAGTCCAAGTCCACTCACCCTTGTGATCCTTGCAGAAGTATCCTGGACGGGAAAGCAGGCTCTGGACGGGTCCACAGGTCCTCACTCTTATAGGGGGATTGTCACCTCCCTCCTGATTTCTCTAGGACACAGCACCTCCAGCTCAGCACACTGGGCCTTCTCTGAGGTCCACTCTGATACCCTGAACACTTCTGCTAGAAGCCTTGGGATTTTATCTGTCACCCTGCGCTCGTCCAACAAGGGGAAGAGTCTAGGTTCCTTCCTCATAACGAATGTCGTGTATGTGCTTCGCCCTGCCAGAGCTTCACCTTGTCCAAGGACAATGTTTGGGGGTGGGGGATGCCTCACACTCACCAGCATCCCCCACTTCCCTTCTTCAGCAGCTGTGTGGATCCCCTTCTGTCTTGCAGGTGTTCTTTGCAGGAACAAGGACACTGGGCAGGTGTTTGAGCCATGGCAGTGGCTCAGAACCAGTGCCATGTTTTTCACACAATTAAGCTGAGCACATGCCTCACTAAGACTGACAAAGCTAAGCAAAAGGGTAAATCACTCTCCACACAATTCTCTCTGGAAGGCATTCTTGCCTTCCAAAACAATCTCACATTTGCCCATGTAACCTGTATCACTTAGGGTTCACTAGAGGAACAGATTTAACATCAGTATGTAATGTGTGTGTGAGCGTGTGTGTAATAAAGGATTTACATGGTAGGCTTCTAATGGCTGTCTACAAAATAGCCATCTGTGTGCTGAAGAGTGGAGGAACCAGTCAAATGTTGAAGGCCTTCAGATTCCCCTGTGAGTCTGAGTCAGGGTGTTGAAGTCTGCATTGGAAGGCAGAAGAGTATATGCTGGACGCTTGGAGATGGACATCCAAAGGTAATGAAAAAGACTGGAGCTCTTCCAAAGAAGCAAAAAGTACCACTTTTTAGTAGTACACTGTTTTCCTTTTTTATTCCCTCCAGACTACAAGCTTATCAGTTAGTGCCACTGGCAATTCCATGGAGCCGAAGCTGCCCGTCTGTTGTATCACTTGGTCTGTACATGGAGAGTAGATCACAGAGGAAGGAATGGTTGCCGATTCCCCCAGAGATGAGTACAGCATCTGAGCTAGAGAGGGACCCCACAAATGCAGTTGTACAGTTTGTATGCAAGAGCACCTGGCCAAGGAAGTCTAATATGAACTAAACTGAGCCTACAAAAGTTCTCAAAAACTCAGCCTACCCAAAGAAAAAACACTTATTTCTAATTTTCTCCAAGGTGTTGCTTCCCCACTACCCTACTCTAATGGTGTGCATGACATGAAGAATCTAGGTCAGTGTTCACAACAGAGCAACTGAGTCAGCAGAG
>RJWM01052566.1:0-10078 GCA_004363535.1 Dasyprocta punctata | reverse complement strand
AGGAGGGCATGGAGCGCCAGCTGGTGGCCCTCCTGGTGGAGCTGTCGGCCGAGCACTACCTGCCTATCTTCGCCCACCACCGCATCTCACTGGACATGCTGAGCCGGATGAGCCCCGGGGACCTGGCCAAGGTGGACCTCGGCAGCCCCTGGGAGAAGGGAGGGGCGCTGGCCTGGCCTTGGGGCGACTTGCTTTGCTTGGGTTGACAGTGAGCCCTGGCATGACCCAGTGGCCCAGGGCCTCTTTGTGTCCAGTGGCCAGAACACCTGCCCATCTGCCCCAGCCACCTCCGTGTACCCTCCACACCTAAAGACGCCAGGAGTGTGGGTCCTGCTGAACCCACACAGCCCCATTTGCTCAGATCGGGCCCTCAAACTGTAAGATCAGCTGGGTGTGGTGGTGCACGCCTATGGCACTCAGAGAGGCTGAGACAGAAAGATCTCCAGGAGTTTGAGGCCAGCCTGGGCTACCTAGTAAGACCTTGTCCCAAAAAAACCAAAAATGAACTACAGGATCAACACAGGTCCTGGGGATCATCTGACCCGGCCCCCCAGTTTTAGAGTCACAGCCACAGTGCTGACTCAGCCCTGGCTGTGCTCGGGGTGCAAATGACCTCCCACTGAATTACCTCACTGACCCTCCACCCTAGGATGGTGACAGTGACACGCAGGGCCTGGCTCCATGCTAAGCCGCTTTTGCTCCCTGCCCCACTGAATGGTCCCAGCAGCGCCTGGAGGGAGGACCCACCTTCCCATCAGTCGCTCTGTCCCAAGAAAACCAAGGTCCCTCCGAGGGCCTAAGGGTTTCACGACTCTCAGCAGCTGGGCCTTGGTGGCCTCTTGTCTTTCCTCACCCAGCCACATGAGCTGTGACGGTGGGGTCTGGGGTGATGGCAGGCTGTGTGGGAGACGCCCTTGCAGTTTCTGACACTGGACACCTGAAGCTGTTAGTAGTGCTGGTTTCCTTTAGGCCTCAGTTTCTCCCCCTGCACCCAGACCTGCCTTGTGCTGAGCCACACAGCTGCCAGGGGCTGGGAGGGAGGCCGTGGGCTGGGCCTCCCCGCCTCGGCCTCAGCCTGCTCTCCTCCCACCGACACAGGTAGGCGTGTTGGAGGCTGGGCTGCAGCATGACATCCTCCAGAGAGCCCGGAAGCTGCGGGACGCGGCCAGGGCTCAGCCAGGTACCAATCCCGGGGCCGCCCCACAGTGAGCACCCTGCTGAGTGTGTGGGGGCTGGCTGCTGGCTCCAGGGCCGAGCAACTCCTGGGAGCTGAGGGCTCCTCGTTGTACCTCGGCCCCTTGCCTCACCTGAAGGGCCGCCATCTGTCCCCTCTGGCTCTGCCCCGGGACAGCCCAAGGCAGAAGCTCCGCCCCCAGCCGAGGCTCCCGTTCTACGGCTCCACCACTAGGTGTCGGTGCGGCCCCAGGGGAGTGCCAACCCTTTCAGGGCCTGGGATCCCTAGCTCTGGAAGTGACCACGGGGCGATGAAGAGTTAGGGATGAGCGGTCCCTCTCGGATGGAGACCAGGAGAATCAGGCTGGGGAAAGACAGGAGGCCCAGTCCCCGGCTCCTTCCCTACAGCAGGCAGTGCCCGGGCGGTTCCCCGGGGCTGGGAAAGTCGGGGATGCACCCTCAGCTCAGCCAGCTCCTCTGGTCCCTACAGAGCTGAAACTCCCCAAAGGGGAGGTCCTGGAGGCCCCCGAGCCACCCACAGCACCCCTGGAGCCTGTGGAGCCGGTGAGGCCGTCAGCGCCCCCCGCAGAACTGGAGGCACAGGTCTCGGAGTGTGTCGTGTGCCTGGAGCGGGAGGTAAGAGGGGTGATGTGGGGCCTGGTGGGGTGTGGGGCCTGGCTACGGCCCGCACTTGCAGGCGTGTGGGTGGTTTCAAGTCACTTTGCTCTAGTTACATAAATACATTCATTGGGCCGGGGATTTAGCTCAGTGACCTAAGTGCCTGCCTGGCAGGCGCGAGGTTGTGAGTTTAATCCCCGGCATCAATCAATCAATCAAATAAATAAATTCACCAGGTATTTTGAAAAATACAGCAAAATAAAAAATACAGGAAGCTGAGGTAACCCATGGTCCTGTGGCACAAATGTGATCACCACTAGCATCATCTGCACCTTTTTTCTTTTTTTATAAGCATTTTTTCCTCCAGTTTAATAAATACATTGGGGAAATTTCTCATTTCATGAAGTATCAACAACATGCTTTCCCTTCATCGAGATTCTGTTTTAAGCCTGGCATGGTAGCACACACCTATAATCCCAGTACCCGGGAGGCTGAGGCAGGAGGATCACTGTGAGTTCAGGCCAGCGTGAACTGCACAGCGAGACCCTGCTTAAAAGAGCAAATAAGTAGCTGGATGTGGTGGTGCACACCTTTGATCCCAGCACTCAGGAGGCTGAGGTAGGAGGAGCGTTGTGAGTTCAACGCCGGCTTAGGCTACAACTCGAGTGCAAGGCTGACCTGAGCTACATAGTGTGACCCTGCCTCAAAAAACTAGGGCTGGGAATTTGGCTCAGTGGCTTAAGCGCCTGTCTGGCAGGCATAAGGCTGTGAGTTTGATCCCCGGAGCAGCAAAAAAAATAAGTAAATGATCAAAACTGTTGCAAAATAAATACATACTGCAAAATGTAGACATAGCAGTATGTAAACTACAAATCCTATCTTGCCTCCCCGGTGGGATGCATGTAGGAAAGCAGGGTAGTGGCAGTTTGGTTGCTCTCTAGTCTTTCGGGGACTTGGGGACTGCCACGTGCTGAGGGACCAGCTGGTTGTACACTTAGCCAGGCCCCTGCTCTTGGGCACTGTAGTCGGCTCCATTTCTTAGTCTTACCGACGGCTTTGAACAGTTGGGGGCATGTCCTCGATGGCTTCCTAACAGGAGGAAATGCTACAGCAAAGCCCTACAGGTTCCTGACCCCTAGGGTAGAGATATTGTAGAGCAGCACTCAGGGCTACAAAGGGAGCCCAAGTGAGCCTGAACTGCGTAGTGAGACCCTGTCTCAAAAAGACAAAAAAAAACAAAAAAACAAAAAACAAAAAGAAAGAAAGAAAGAAAAAGAAAAGAAAGAAAGAAAGAAATTAACCCCAGCTCTGAGGAAGAAAGGGCATGGTGGTACATACCTGTAATCCCTGCACTCTGGAAGGCTGAGGCCGGATTGCAAATTTAAGCCCAGTCTGGGCAATTTAGCAAGACCCTGTCTTACAATTGTTTTTCAAAAAAGGGCTGGGAATGTAGCTCATTGTGAAGCCTCTGTATTCAATTGCCAGTACTGAAAGAAAAAAAAAAATAAAAAGGAAAGGAAAGGAGGGGAGGGAAATTAGAAAGTTGGGGGTGGGGTATGGGGATTTGTGTGTTATTTACAAAGCACAGAGAAATCAGCACAAAGCTGGCCTTGTCATATTTGGCTCCTGGTGACTGCTCCACCAGATGTTTCTCTTTGTACTGGGAATCGAACTCAGCACCTTGAGCTTGCCAAGCAGGCGCCGTGCCGTTGAGCTGTATCCCCAGCTCCTTCAGGTTTTTAAAGACAAACAGCACAGGGCCTGGCTCAGCCACGTCTCTGGAAGGGCCAGGCCGGTGACCCGCGCGCTGCACTGCCCCCTCCCCGCAGGCCCAGACCGTCTTCCTCCCCTGTGGCCACGTGTGCTGCTGCCAGCAGTGCTGCCAGCGCCTGCGCACCTGCCCGCTGTGCCGCCAGGACATCGCCCAGAGCCTCCGGATCTACCACAGCAGTTGAGCTCCTTGCCACGCACAGCCGGGCCAGGTGGGGGCGCTCCACGCCCCCACACAACCGCTCTGAACACTGGGCAGGAAGGCGGGAGGCTCGCGGCGGCGGGACCGGGCCGGGCTGTGGAGTGTGCCCCGCTGTCCCTGACCTGGGGTAGGGGGACACCCCGGGGAGCGGTGAGCTGCGCAGGCCTGGTCCCCAGCCTTCCCTCTGCTGCTGTTGCACGTGCCCCGCCCCCACTGCTGGACCCAGAGCGGGAACCTCAATAAATCCTTGTGCGCGCTCCTTCCCTGGCTGGCCTAGGGGCGGGAGGGCAGGCGGCGGCAGGCGGAGCCACTCTGGGATGGGAAGCTGGCCGTCCCCCTTTCCAGGTGGGGAGACGGGGCCTGGGCAGCCAGAGGCAGGGGGATGCGGCAGTGCAGGTTTGGAGTCCGCAGCGCGCGTGGTACCCGTGGGTCGTTGCAGAAGCCCAGCAGCTGCGCCTACCAGTGCTCGAGGGAGAGGTGCGCATTCGTCACAGGCGGCCTCGCTCAAGGCACCTGGGCGCAGCACCGGCCGCCAGGCCTCAGTTTCCCACCTGTCCATTGTGGTGCGCGATGGGGCCCTTAGGCTGGCAGCCACCAGGGGGCGCTCAGCGCTCAGCTGAGGTGCAGGGTGAATAGGGGTGCGTGGAGGAGCCGGGCCCTGGGGTGCAAGATCTCAACAGAACCATGATTCCTGCAGGACTAAAGAGGTCGGGTGAGTGCCCTTCGCGGTGAGAGCCCTGCTGTCCAGGGCGGGGCTGGGAAGGGAGCCTGAGGCCAGCCAGGCCACTTTGGTGCAATGGCTTGAGTCTTCACTCCTCACTAAGGAGCAAGGATCTTTGCCACTTCTCCTATAGCTGAGGAACTCCAGGCTCAGAGACTTGCCCAGGACAGCAGCAGCGTCAGATCCAAGCACATGGGTTACCCACTGACAGGGCACATCAGTGTTGCCTCAGCTGAGGAGCCCCACACCCCCAGCCCCCACATAAACACACAGTGCCAGTGCGTTCTCCAAATGCCAGTGCAGGGCCCGGTCTGGGAAGAGCTGATGTGGCCGTCTGCATCCAACTTTGGGTGGGCACCCAGGGCCTTGACTGGCTTTCACACCCATTTCCCTGGCACTCCGCGTCAAGCAGCAGCCTGCCCAGGTCAGGCAGAGGACGCCACCTGAGTGGCCATCAGAAGCGCAGTCACCCACAGCTCCATGACCTGGGACAAGTCCTTTCTCTCAGAGCCTCAGTCTCCTTTCAGTAAAGTGGGATAAGAATTGAGACTGGAGCTGGGCGTGGTGGCGCACACCTGTAATCCCAGCTGTCAAAAGGCTGAGGCAGCAGGATGGATGTGAGTTCAAGGGCCAGCCTGAACTACAGAGTGAGACCCTGTCTAAAACAAAACAAACTGAACCAATGGACCTTGGTCAGGAACACTGTCCTGTACGGTCCCTGGCCCGGGCACGTCCCCTCCTGAGTCCCAGCCTGCCCCCCTCCCCAGCACACAAGAACAACTTTAAATAAAGCATTTATTGATTAGCAGAAGGTTAAACAGTTTGCATAGTATTTGCAATACCATATCCGGAAAGGCTGAAACCCCCAAGGCACTAGAGGGGAACATCGGAAGAAGTTAGTGACGCAGCCAACATTGGGCCTGGGGGGCACTGGGGGTCCCTGAGCACCCGCTGCCATCCTGTGGGTCTGAGGCCCCTGGCCTGGGGAGCAGGTCTGGAGCACAGCCAATGCTGAGCGGGGGTACTGGACCCCGGGTGGGGGCCACCACACTGGGGCCACTGCAGCCTGACCTTCGCACTCAGGAGCAAGCAGCGGAGGAAGGGGCGCACCAGGCCCCAAGTGACTCACCAGCACATTTTCGTAGTGGGGCCCAGGATTTTCAGGGCCAGGTGACTTGGGGCTCAGGCAGCAGAGGCCATGCCCCCTCGCCCTCAGGAGCCCCATCTAGGTCCCTCAGGTGGCAGGGACGTCACACCAGGCTCCGAGCAACCTTCCCCACCCAGACTGTGAGCCAAGGGGCGGGGGACAGGGAACCCTGGGGCCACGCCGGATCCCAGGCCAGCGGGCAGGAGACCGGGGGACTGGGAGAAACGGGTGTGTGCAGAGCCCCCCAGGTCCCACCACTTCCTAAGACACTCTTTCGGTCCTCTCAGCCTAGAGCCTCCCCCATACCTCACACTCCCACGACCCTTTCTCTCCCTCACTTCTCGCCACAGACCAGCACGTTCTGGGGCTTTCTGTTCCATCCACGGCCCCCTCACCCACTCCCCTTGGGGACAGTGCCACAGCCAGCACCCCCCACCCCCACCTGGTGACCCCCTCTCCCAGCACCCTCAGCCAGGCATGGCACAGTGTTCTGGGGAACTAGCCTGGGGCGGCAGGGAGGGAGCAGGACGGGGAAACAGGGCCCCAGTGCACCCCCTGGTGGGATGAGGGCTACTTGCCAGCTTCCCAGATTTCCAGTGGCAGCACCCCGCACCCATCCATTCTCCCTTGGGGCTGGCACGACCCACAGGGAAACGGAGGTGCCAGAAACAGGGCAGGATGGGGGAGCCCCCCAGCCCACTCCAGCTGCATTGAACCCCCAGCACAAAGAGAAAGCCTGGAACCCAGACCCTGCATCCAAGATCAGCCCACAGAAGGGAAGATGGGGAGCAGCCCCGGCTGGGCCGCACCCGGTAAAGTGACTTGGTGGGCACGGTGCAGTGCCCCTGCCCATGGCCCCCTGAGCCCGCTGGTGCCTCGGAGGAAGCAGCCACTCGGGCCCAGCCTAGAACTCCACCTGCACCCCCGAGCTGTCCTCAGAGGTGGTGTGGATGGGGGCGCAGCCACCAGGGCTAGACACCTGCTCCCCGGTCTCCTGGTTGGTGGGGTTGGGGGGCTCAAGGTCCACAGCCTTCCCAGGCGGGAGTTGCCGGGGCATCTCAGGGACTGCCTCGGGCTGGGGGCCCTCCTGGGCCAGGGCCCCATTGAGCAGGGGGCTCTCAGCCCGCAGATCCTGGGACAGCAGGCTTCGGATCTCAGTGACACTGTCCGGGGATGCCGGGGACGGCTCAGAGCCCGCCTCGAGGGGCAGCCCCACCTCCTCGTCCTGGACTACAGACACCACCTGCTTGGCACGCCGGCGCTTCTCTGCAAGGGTGGCTCCTTCAGGGACCACAGGGCTGGGGCTGCCCCCGCCACCATCACCGCGGTCACCATACTCTTCGCCCCAGTCGATGGGCGCGCCCTCGGCCAGCAGGTGCAGGTTGGGGTCGCTGTTGTGCAGGACCACGCTGTCCCGGTACAGGTTGTGCTTCCGCTGAACCGCTGCCTCCTTCACAGCTGCGGGCCACACAGGGGGTCAGGACACACGGCGGGCGCCATGGGCCCTGCTTCCTCCCCCTGGGGTGGCCTGGATTGCGGCTCCAGCCGCCCAGAGCCCAGGCTGCTAGCCAGCAGGTCCCTCTGAGGCTCCAGCAAAGCCAAAGACCTGAGGTAACAGGCACAGAGAGGCAGCCAGCGCAGCTCCCCGGGGCCACGCAGCTAGCAGCCGGCTCAGCTCAGCCACAGGAGGGGCACCTTTCTTTCTTTCTTTCTTTTGGTGCTTTTGTTTTTGAGACAGGGTCTTGCTATGTAGCTCAGGCTGGCCTCAGACTCGGTGCTCCTCCTGCCTCTGCCTCCCAAGTGCTGGGATTACAGGTGTGTGCTATCACACCTGGGCTCCTGGGCCTCCCCCTTCGCTGCCACCCCAGCCCCGGCCCTCCGGGCCCGCGCGGCCACACACCCTGCAGGATGTCCTTCATGACGGTCTGCAGCACCACCTCCTCGTAAGTGTTCTCCACCAGGAGGAACCTGGCGAAGTCCTCGAAGATCAGCTCCTGGAAGCGGGGCAGCTCCTGCAGGGAGCAGCAGAGGGTAGCAGACGTGGGTCGGGTCAGGGCAGGGCAGGGCGCAGGTGGCTCCCTGAGGGGCTCAGGGGCTGGGGCAGTCGCTCACCGACTTGCAGGTGGGCGCCAGCTTCTTGAGCAGGAAGGGGATGGTGATCTGCAGCAGCGCCTCCCGGAAGAAGCGCTTGCGCACCGTGCTGCTATCGTAGTCGTATTTCTGTAGGGCGGTGGGTGTGGGGAGTGACAGACAGGCACTCTGGGTCAGCAGCCCGAGGCCGTGTTGCTGGCAACTCCCCCCCCCACACACACACACACAGGCTGCAGCCGGACTCACCTTGAGCACCCGCTCCAGGATGCGCTGGATGGACTTGCACAGCTCCTCCCTCGTGGGTCCCTTCCCCAGCTCCTGGTGCAGCAGTGTCTCGAAGGTGTACACCGCATTGTCCATTTGCTGCAGGGACATTGTGGGGCACGCGACACCGCTAGGGTAACCACAGCCCCTGTCTGTGCGCCGCTGAGGGGGAACCCCAGCCAGCTCACACCCAGGTCTGTCGGGGAAGACTGGGGGGCGGCCTGCGTGCCCCTTGCCTAGACTGGTCACCGCCTACTGCGGACCCAGGAAGGGGCAGGTAGGAAGCGTGGGGAGCTTCCGGGAGGCAGGGGGCTGGAAGCCCAGACCTGGGTCAGCAGGACAGGGAGCACAGGTGGGAGGGGACCCGGCAGGCAGGTGCAGGCGCAGGACAGGCAGGGCCACCCGTGACGGGAGCGGGGCCCACCTCACGCATGAGGATCTGGGCGCGCTGCTTGAACACGGAGGTGCTGGACACGTCGAAGCGCTGCTGCAGCCCATCAAGCCGCAGCGGCTCCATCTTGTCATAGCAGCCCTGCATCTTCAAGGGGTGGTAGGCCAGCTGGGACAGCTTCTCCATGTACTGCAGGCAGTGGGGACACACGGACCTGAGCTGGGGCCGCCCCGGGGTGGAGCGGCCTGCAGACCCACACCTGCCCGAGCCTGGCACTGGCCACCAGAGATGGGCTCCTGCGTCGGTGCCCATCGGATAAACCCAGAGGCCCTGGCCAGGAAGGCAGAGGTGAAGGGAGACCTTCTCATCCTTCCAGGGTGCTGGGTGACCTCGGGAAAGTCACTCTACTCCTCTGGGCCTCAGTGTCTTCAGCTCCCAAATCAGCTGATGGCTTTTCATGACATCTAATGACCTTTCTGTTTCTCAAATTCTATGATTCTTTTTTTTTTTTTTTCCCCGGCACCGGGGATGAACTCACAACCTCACGCCTGCCAGGGCAGGCACTTAAGGCACTGAGCCAAACTCCCAGCCCTGGTTTTTTGAGGCAGGGTCACACTATGTAGCTCAGGCCGGCCTTGCGCTCCCGTTGTAGCCCAAGCCGGCCTCGAACTCACAACGCTCCGCCTACCTCAGCCTCCCGAGTGCTGGGATTAAAGGCGTGTGCCACCACGCCCGGCTAATTCTATGATTCTTATTCTCTGTGAGCCCCCAAATGTGAAACGGAAAGGAGGCGGCTGGGATGTGGGACAGATTCGGTCCCCGCCTGACAGCTGTGTGGGAACCGGGCAACTAGCTGTCCGCAGGCACGGACTGCGGGAGGACTCATTCCAAGAACCAGGTCACCGAGGTCAAGTGAAGGAGACGGACGGGTGGTCTGCACTTGGAGGGTACCCGATTCATGCTTTGTTTTTTGGGGTTGTTTTTTTTTTTTTTTTTGGTGCCAGGGATCAAACTCAAGATCTCACACTTGCCAGGCAGGTGCTTATGCCACTGAGCTAAATCCCCAGCCCTGTTTTTGTTTTTTGAGACAAGGTCTCACTATATATTCCAAACAGGCTTTGAACTCACATTTAGCTCAGGCTGGCCTCAAACTCACAGCAATCATCCTGCCTCAGCCTCCTGAGTCCTGGGATTACAGGTATGTGCCACCAGTCTTTTATATTTCTAGCTTCCTGGGGAGTTAATATTCCTACTTTTGCCTAACTGCTGGCCCCCACCAGGACTTGGGACAGCTCTGTCCTGTTCTATCTCCATGGGATCTTTGCTTATAGCCTCCCCACCCCAGCCCCAGTACTGGCAGCTGAACCCAGGACTTCCTACTGAGCCACTTCTCAAGGCCTTTTTGTAGTTTTTATTTTGAGTCAAGGTATCACTAAGTTGCCCAGGCTCACACTTGCGATTCTCCTGCCTCAGCCTCTCAAGAAAGCTGGGTGGCCCCCCCCCGCCAGTGCCCAAAGGAAAGCAAACCCAGGCCCAGCGCACCTCGCCCAGCTTATCAACACCGCCCTCGTTGATCACGTTCAGGTTCATGTCGGTGACCTCCTTGAAGAAGACGTCCCGCACCTCGGTGAAGCCCTGGCTGGTGGGCACCATGAGGGCCTCCAGGATGGACGGGATGTAGGGCTGGACGTGGTTCCGCAC
>RJWM01052565.1:0-10048 GCA_004363535.1 Dasyprocta punctata | reverse complement strand
TGAGCACTTTCTTTCCCTTTCATTATTACAATATCTATTATATATTTAGGATCTTATTACTCTTTCAGATTTTTATTTTTTATTATTTTTATCCTAGGGAGACAATATGATATTTATAAATGTGAGTTTGATTTATTTCACTTATGAGTATGGCCTCAAGTTGCCTCCATTTACCTTAAAAGCCTCAAGGTTATCCTTTTTGATAGCTGAATAATATTCCATTGTATAAAAATACCACATCTTTTTTATCCATTCTGCAGTTGATGGGTATTTTGGTTGTTTCCAAGATTTAGCTATTACAAATTGTGCTGCTATAAACATGGATGCACATATATCGCTGTGGCATGACATTTTCAATTTTTCTGGGAAAATACCCAGAAGAGGAATAGCTGGATTAAATGGAACCTCCAATCCTAGTTTTTTGAGGAATCTCCACACTGATTTCCACAGTGGTTGCACCAGTCTACACTCCCACCAGCAGTGGAGAAGTTTCCTTTTCCCCCACAACCCCACCACCGTGTGGTATCAGTTGATTTCTTGATGGCAGCTATTCTTTCTGGAGTGAGATGGAATCCTGGTGTTGTTTTAATTTGCATTTCTTTTTTTTTTTTTTTTTTTTTTTTTTTTTTGCGGCACCGGGATTGAACTCACAACCTCGCGCCTGTCAGGGCAGGCGCTTAAGGCACTGAGCCAAACTCCCGGCCCTGGTTTTTTTGAGGCAGGGTCGCACTGTGTAGCTTGGGCCGGTCTTGCGCTCGCATTGTAGCCCAAGCTGGCCTCGAACTCACAACGCTCCGCCTACCTCAGCCTCCCGAGTGCTGGGATTAAAGGCGTCCGCCACCACGCCCGGCTAATTTGCATTTCTTGAATGACCAGTGATGTTGAGCATATCTTCATGTATTTATTTGCCATTTGTATTTCTTAGAAGTGTGTGTTCATCTCAGATGCCCTTTTTTGTATTGGGTCTTTGCATTTGGGGGGCCTGATGTTTTTCAATTCTTTATATGTTCTAGATATTAGTCCTTTGTCTGAGGGACAGCTGGCTAAAATTCTTTCCCATTCTGTGGGCTTTCTCTTCACTCTGTTGGTGATTTCTTTTGAAGTAGAAAAACTTTTTAATAAGAAGAGATCCCAGTTGTTGATTCTTTGAAGTACTTCCCATGCAGTTTGCGTTTTGTTCATGAACTCTGCCTACTCCTACTTACCTTTCTACCTACCTTGTTTTCCAGTAGACTTAGTGTTTCTGTTCTAATATTTAGATCTTTGATCCATTTTGACTTTAGTGCATGGTGATAAACATGAATGTAGTTTCAGTCTTTGACATGTGGAAAGCCAATTTTTCCAACACCATTTATTAAAGAGACTAACTTTCTTCCAGTGAACATAATTAGCCCCTTTGTCAAAGATGAGGTGGCTAAGTGTCTGCATCTTCTAATCTGTTCCATTGATCCTTAGGTCTGATTTTTAGCCAGTACCATGTTGATTTTATCACTGTAGTTTTGTAATACGGTTTCAAATCAGGGATTGTGATACCTCCTGCCTTGCCCTTGTTGCCTAGGATTGCCTTTGCTATTCTAGGTCTCTTCTGTTTCCAAATGAATTTTAGGAATGTTTTCTCTAGATCTGTAAGGTATGTTAATGGGATTTTGATCAGAATTGCATTAAATCTGTGTAACAGTTTTGGGAGTATGGACATTTTCACGATGTTGGTTCTTCCTAACCAAGAGCAAGGGCTATCTTTCCATTTTCTGACATTTTCTGACATTCTCTTCAATCTCCTCTTTTAGGATACTATAGTTTTCAACGTGTAGGTCTTTTACATCCTTTGCTAGGTTGATTCCTAAATATTTCATTGTTTTGGATGCTCCTTTTATTTATTTAACTTTTTTTGAAACAGTCACGCTATGGAGTTCAGCCTGAGCTTGTACTCACAGTGATCCTCCTGCCTCAGCCTCCTGAGTGCGCCACCATACCTGACTCCAAGTGCTCATCCAGTTGAGAACCTTTTATCCCACTGCTGCCCACCTTAATAATAATCACAGCTCTCCAGTTGTTCTGTGTGCTCTTGCAGTCCTTCTCTATAACCCTTCCTGTGTGCAGAGCTAACTTTCCTAGGGTAGATGTCCAAACACACTTCCTTCTTTACTTCCTTTCCACCTGCTGGGACATTTAACTGTCAGTGACAGAGAAATCACTTTTATTTTTTTTCCGGCACTGGGGATTGAACTCACAACCTCGCGCCTGCCAGATAGGCGCTTAAGCCACTGAGCCAAACTCCCGGCCCTAGTTTTTTGAGGCAGGGTCGCACTATGTAGCTCAGGTCGGCCTTGTGCTCGTGTTGTAGCCCAAGCCGGCCTCGAACTCACAACGCTCCACCTACCTCAGCCTCCCGAGTGCTAGGATTAAAGGCGTGCGCCACCATGCCCAGCTTTGAGAAATCACTTTGGAATGCCCTTCCTAGAGACTGTTCTCCAACTTCCTCTATGTGGAGTGGATCACCTGTGAGCCCTTGGTGGGGAAAAACTGACAAATGAGCCCAAAACAGAGACAGTTCACAGTAAAAACTCCAAATTAGACAGGTCTGGTGGCACATGCAGTAATTCCAGCACTCAGGAGGCTGAGGCAGGAGGTTCACTGCAAGTTCAAGGCCAGCCTGAGCTACACAGCAAGACCCTGGCTCAAAACACCAAAAAGAAAGAAAAAAAATCCTCCAGACATGTAGAGTTGGCGAAGGCCTGGGGCTGACCATGGTGCTTCTTTGCAGGTGGAATCCAGACTAAGGACTGGAGCGACTGTGGTTGCAAGACGGGGAGAGACTGCTGTCCACCCTGGCGTGGTGAAGATGGTATAAGCCACAGATGCAGAGGGAGGAGCAGGGGTACGGGGCTGGCTGTGGACGTGTGCAGAGCACAGAGGTCCCCGCTGTCATGGGGGGAGCAGGGATTAGGAAACGACGGCTCTGTGCTCTCCCTGCTTCCCCCAAACTCACTCCTTAACCTTAGAGAAATGCATTAGGAGCCAGTATCACTTGAAAAGCTCATTTATCTGAGGTTTGGCAATTCCTTTTTTTTTGTTTTGTTTTGATTTGTTTTTTGAGACAGGGTCTTGCAGTGTAGTTCAGGCTAAACTTGAACTATGTAGCCCAGGCTGGCTTTGAACTCTTGGTGATCCTCCTGCCTCAGCCTCCTGAGTGCTGTGATTACAGTGTATACTACCATTCCTGGCAATTGCTTTATTTTTACTTTCATGGCTTGGCCTTGGTTAAATTTAATATTTGAATATTTAATTATTTAAAAATCAGCTAGTTGATTATGTGTATGTATATGTGTATTTTTCAGCACTGGAGATGAACCCAGGGCCTCAAGAAAGCTAGGAAAACTCAGCCACTGAGCTATACTCCCAACTCCATTTATATGTTTGTTTGTTTGTTTATTGGTATTTATTGGTTTTTTTGAGATAGGATCTCACTATATAGTGCAGGCTGGCCTTGAACTCACTAAATTGCCCAGGCTGGCCTCAAACTTGTGATCCTTCCGCCTCAGCCTCCCAATCCCAGCACTGTGGAGGCTGAGGCAGGAAGATCAAAGTGAGTTGGAGGCCAGCCTAGACTACATAGTAAGACCCTGTCTCAATTTAAAAAAAAAAAAAAAGGAAGCAGGGCCAGCACTCGGAGGGCTTCCCTCCTTCTCTACCTCCACCCTCCCTCGTCTCTTTTTTCCACCTTTTCTTTTTATTCTTTCCAGAACTGACTTTGAAATTGGGAAACCCTTCGCCATCAGAGCCCGGGTCAGCGAGCGCCTTGCAGTGACAGCAGAGCCCCTGCCAGGGCCAGCGCGCCCAGGACTCCCTGCTCCAAGGCCACGAGGCGAGCCCTGCCACCAAGCTGCGCCCTTAGCCCAGGAGACATCTGTATTTATTTCATTTTCCTTTGTGATACTGGAGGTTGGATCCAGGAAATGGAGCTGTTTCTCAGCTTTTTCTTTTTAAAACTTTCTTATTTTGCGACAAGGTGTCACTCAGTAGCCCAGCTGTCCCGGAACACACAACCCTCCTGTCTCAGCCTGCCGGATAGCCAGGTTTACATCCAGCCCAGGTGTTATTTTTGAATACAGAACTTAGTATCTATTATCTTCAGCTCTGAGCCAGCCAGGGGAAGCCAAAGAGACACCCTGGCTTCGCTAGCACTGCAGAGTGTTGCTGCTGCCGCCATCAAGGAGATGTTCTGGAAAGCTCACTGTGGTACCAACATAACCGGCACAGCCCGGGGCGAGGCTCAGGACCCGGCAGATGCTCAGAGCCCCTGAGGCCCTGGACTCCATCACCAGCGCGGAAACCAAAACCAAAGGAAGAAAAGGCGCAAAGTGAGTTCCGGGGGCAGGGTTTCTAAACTGTGGAGCTCTCAGGAAAAGAGGAGGGAGGGAGGGAGGGAGGGAAGGAAGGAAGGAAGGAAGCTAGGGTTGTCTGGTGGCCGCCCCTCCCGCTTTCTCTTGCTCCCCGACCGGCCGGGAAAGCCCCGCAGGTCTCCAGTCGCCTGCAGCAGGAAGCGCACTCCGGCGCTCACAGTTGATTCATGCCAGCGTCTTGTGATGGTCCCTCCATTTTTGAAAAATCTTTCAGTTATTTGATCTAAAGAGCATAATTCCTTTTCCACGCTCTTAGCGTTCTGAAAGTCTCACTTCTTTTTCCCCTCGCAGTGAATGCTATATTTTATTATTGCTATCATTAAAGATTTGCCAGTAGAGTAGGAGGTTTTATGTGCTGCTCCTAGACGTGCAGGGTCGTAGATTTTTTACTTTACTGTAGGGTCAGCGTGTCGTCAGGGTGTCGGCAGTGCCGCTGCAGAGGCATTCGGTTCATCTATAATGCACAAGCCCGGGTAACAGGGAGTTCTCATTCATCATAAAATTTGCAAATGACTCGCAGATACATGGCCTGCGCAGCTGTTCCCGCCTGGCCGACGGCGCTGGGCTCTGACTCAGAGAGGAATTTCATGCCAAAGAATCCTGGCAGCGGTTCTACTTCCCGTGCGCTCTCCGGCCAGGAAGTTGTTCGTTGTCAGCAGGGTGACGGTGACAAACCAGTGAAGGGCCAGGGCAGCACGGCTGCTGGGGATGGAGCCTGCGTGCGTCCAGCCCACTCCGCAGGCCGCTGTCTGAGCCGCTTTCATGGAGGGAGGTACTGACGTCGGAGTTCCTGCCAGTGGCTTACTCGCGTGGGTTTCTGCTTACAAAGTGGTCTTCTTTTCTCCTTTCTGCTTTTGTGTTTCCCCAGGACAAATCCTGCGGCTTAGGAAGACAGCTGGAGCAGGGAGCTGCAGTTCCGAGCAGGGGGCTCCAGCTGGGTACGCACCAGGCCTCTCCCCACTGCTGCGCAGAGCGTGTGCCAGGTCCCCCGGCCTGTGGGGCGCCTGCTCCAGCGGCACACGTGCTGGCTACAGAGCTGAGGCTCGGGTGTGGCTCAGTGGTGTGGCGCATGCTCAGCCTGCTCAAGGCCCAACCCCCAAAAGCCACACATTAAAGACACCGACCCCCCCCCCCCAGCTTCTGCCAAGTCAGAGGCCCCAGACTGGAGATCAATGCTCTCTGCCGGGTGGCTCGCCTTGGTGCTCGTACAGTGAGTGACTTACAGCTGCTGCTGGGTTGTTGTCAAGGGACACCTTGGTCCCGCCCAGTTTTTGAGTCCCCATGCTAGTTTCAGAGGAATGAACAGTTCGTGTATGTCTGTGTACTGAGGCAGAGCCTTGCTGTGCGCCCAGGCTGGCCTTGAACTCCTGCGCTCAAATGAGCCTCCTGTCTCAGCCTCCAGAGTAGCTGAGACTACAAGCACACGTCACTGCCTGGGTCTGCCTTGTCCCCATGCCCCAGAGGGTGGGGTCCTTAGGGTGGCCCTGTCCTGGGCACAGGCACATTGCTGCGTTGTCAGCAGTGCTAGGAGTCACTCGGAGACAGAGCTGCTCGGACTTTGAGAAGCTCTTCAGGGACCCCCTTTAGTGTGACATGGCACTGCCCAGTGCCCAGAGAAGCTTTTCTGCTTTTCTTGGTGGACACTGCCTGTCCAGCATGACCCATGATGCCACAGCACGGTGGGGCAAGGCCAGGCCATGGAGACATCACCTGACTCTGTCCAGCAGAGCTGTCACCTGTGACCACGACCTTGGAGTCAGGCTGGGGAGGTCTCGGCTGATGTGTCACCATGATGGATGAAGAACCCGTGTCACACAGGGCCCAGGGTATGGAGGGGACCTGGCCTGCTTTCCCCAATGGCCTTCACTGGTCCCTGTCCTCTGTCACCTGACACACCTGGGACATCTCCGTGACAGCCATTAGTGCAAGCAAAGGCAGCTGCTCCCAGAGGGCCCTGGGCCCCCTCTTCCTGGCACAGGCCACTCGTGGCTGCCTCTTCCGGTCCCCAGGTGCCACTCAGGCCAGGGAGACACAGGTCACACTCTAGGACTGGGCATTCTGAGGATGCGTGCACCAGGCACCACATCCAGTCTGCGACTACGGAACAGGGCAGCGCCCTGGGGTGGTGCGAGCTGGGGGCCTCTGCCTCAAGGACAGGGAGGGGCAGAATCCAGAACCCAGACCCCGGGATGGGACGCTCAGGACTCTGCACGTGCCAACTGCATGACCCAAGGGAGGAGAGGGCCTGCCCCTGGATGCTGGGATGGGACCCAGTATGGTGGCAGGTCCCTAGAGGACCAAAGCCAACCCCCAAATGACTATCCTGAAGGCCACACCCCTGTGGGATTCCCTGTGGGGCACTGTCTGCAGTGTCCCCAACACTCAGAGCCCCAGCAGGAGAAAACCCAGACAGTGCAGGCAACTTGCTGGGTGATAGTGTTTGCTAAAAATTCCCCTGGCAGGGGAAAGAACTTCAGAAGATATCCTCAGAGTCCCACCTGACCAAAGGACCATACATTTTTCTTTATCAGGGAGTAAACTCTTATTTAAATATTTATAGGCAGTCGGGCGTGGTGGCGCATGCCTTTAATCCCAGCACTCGGAAGGCTGAGGTAGGCGGAGCGCTGTGAGTTCAAGGCCGGCTTGGGCTACAACGCGAGCGCAAGGCCGGCCTGAGCTACACAGTGCGATCCTGCCTCAAAAAACCAGGGCCGGGAGTTTGGCTCAGTGCCTTAAGCGCCTGCCCTGGCAGGCACGAGGTTGTGAGTTCAATCCCCGGTGCCGCAAAAAAATAAATAAATAAATAAATATTTATAGGCAAAAGCAAATGAATCTTCTGGATGTCACTGCCACAGCAGAAGTCCTGGTGTTACAGGAAAACTGAGTTAGACAAAATATTATAGGCAGTCAGACAGGGCTAGGCCCTCAAAGGAACCAGTGCAGAAGTTCAGATACCTTATAACCTCTGAGGAGACAGGCACCTCCTGCTGTGAGCCAACTATCAAGACAAAAGGCAGAACAAATACAACCGTATCCTAAGGGTCAACAGTCCAAATAGTTCTCTATCACCCTGAGGAAGTCAGGAGTCAACATCTCAACCCCCTACAGGAAGAGTCACTGCTGTTAAGGATCCCCACTTACTACGTGACTCCTTTCCCCATTTGTCCTTGATTTAATCAATTTTACCTGAGCAATTAATCTTATTGGTTAACTGTAGTTATGTCCCACCTTATGCCCACCTTGCAGGTTCCCATTTTCCCTGCCTTGGACCTGTCTAACCTCATGGTTTTACTGTATAAAAGTCCCTAAAAATGACAGAGTCCTTGGCAACCCGCTTGGGCCCCCTTCTGTCCCTCAGACAGAAGCTTTCTTTCTCTCAATAAATATATTCTGCTCTTACCCTCCGTTGTTCCTAAAACTCATTCTTCGATTTTTAGAGAACATGAACTCACGCTGGACATATAGTAGGTTGAGAGTTTCATTCCCCCATATCATTTGGAGGTCTGGGATCATTTTTCCTACATCACTGGGGTAGGGGACGTGCTTGTGTGTGGTCCGATCTGGGATGTCCCCGAAGGTACAGGTGTGGAAGTCCCGAGGTAGGGGACAGGCTTGTGTGTGGTCCTGTTACAGGCAGCTGAGTTAGTTAGAAATATTATAGGCAGTCAAACAGGGCTAGGACCTCAAGGAAACTGGCACAGAGGACCAGAAGTCTTGTGACCTTGGAAGAGACACACACCTCCTGCTGTGGGCCAGATATCAAGACAAAAGATCAAACAAAAGCACTCACATCCTAAGGATTGATATTCTAAATAGTTCTCTATCACCTTGAGGAAGTCACGAGTCAGCATCCCACCCACTACGGGAAAAGTCACTGCTGTTAAGCATCTCTGGTAGCCAGGCGTGGTGGTGCACGCCTTTAACCCAGCACTCGGGAGGCTGAGGTAGGAGGAGCATTGTGAGTTCAAGGCCGGCTTGGGCTACAATGAGAGTGCAAGGCCAGTCTGAGCTACACAGTGCGACCCTGCCTCAAAAAACCAGGGTCAGGAATTTGGCTCAATGGCTTAAGCACCTGACTGGCAGGTGCGAAGTTGTGAGTTTGATCCCTGGTGCCGGAAAAAAAAAAAAAAAAGCATCTCTGCTTGCTACATGACTCGCTTCCCCATTTGTCCTTGATTTAATCAATTTTACCTGAGCAATTAGCCTTACTGGTTAACCATAATTATGTCCCACCTTATACCCACCTTGCAGGTTCCCATTTCCCACCCCCACCCACACCCCACCCACACCCCCACCTTGGACCCATCTAACCTCATGGTTTTACTCTATAAAAGTCCCTAAAAATGACAGTCTTTGGCAACCTACTCGGGACCCCTTCTGGCCCTCGGACAGAAGCTTTCTTTCTCTCAATAAATATATTCTGCTCTTAACCTCCATTGTTCCTAAAATTCATTCTTTGATTTTAGAGAACACAAACTCACACCGGTCATACAGCAGTTTGGGAATTTCATTCCCCTGTATCATTTGGAGGTCTTCCACCAAGATCATTCCCCTATATCAGTCCCATCTGGGATGTCCCCCGAAGGTGCAGGCATGGAAGGCTTGCTCCCAGGTACCCCAGCGTTCAGACAGGGGCGTCTGGGAAGCAAGGGTCACAGGGTGCTCGCCTCGTCAATAGAGTCACCTACGGTACGTTCACGGGAACTTCAGGAGGTAGGGCCGCCCTGCAGGGAGCAGGGCACTGGGGCCTTGCCCAGAAGGGGGTATCTTGCCGCTGGGCCTTTCCAGCCCCCCAACTTCCTGGCCATCACGAAGCTCTGCCTCACCACTGATCCACCACAGTGGGGCCACCCAGCCTTGGACAGAAACTTCAGAAACCATGAGCCAAAATCAGTCATTCACACTTTAAATTGCTTTTCTCAGACATTTTGTCATAGCAACTGAAAGGTGACTAACAGGGTAACTAAGTAATTTAAATAACATGAATAACTAAGTGGTACTTTGTGGAGACATCTTCCCTCCCTCCCTCTCTCCCTTCCTTCCTTTCTGTCTTCCTCTCTTGCTCCCTCCCTCCTTTCCTTTCTCAGTGCTGGGGACAGCCGGGCACATGGCCTCCCTGAGCCGCCTTCCAGCCTGGAAGCACCACCTTAGACGGATGGAAATCCACTGCTAGCTTTTCAATTTTCACACACTCTGCATGTCATTTAGGGTGAAGGTCTAATTTTTCAATGCCTCCATTTTTCTGTAAAGTTGAATTAATAATACTTGCCTCTGTGGCAATGAAATAACATGATATCTGGGATTTGTCTTCAAATCCCCAAGGGCAGGGAGCCAGGGTGGAGCTGGGGGTGGGGCCCTTGCCTGAGGGGAAAAGTGGGGGGTGCGCAAAGTTCTGGGCACAGTCCTGCAAACATCTCAAGGGAAGAAAGGATGAGATATAAATAAGATCCATAAGATTTTTGTTTACTTGTTTTGTTTCATTTTGTTTTGGTGCTGGGGATTGAACCCAGGGCCTCACACACACTGCGAGAGTGCTTTACTGCTGAGCTGCACCCCCGGCCCCTCGGCACAGAAGTTCACTACATCCTTCTCTCTACTTTCAAGCATGTGAAAATACTCAAAATAAAAGTTGAAAATATAAGCCG
>RJWM01052564.1:0-10076 GCA_004363535.1 Dasyprocta punctata | reverse complement strand
GGCAGCAGTGTCTGGAGCAGTCTGGTGCTGGGAGTGAACCGCATGCCCACCTGCAGGGTCTCGGACAGAGACCGGGGCTGTGACCCAGCAAGAAGCTGGGCTCTGACACTCCGGGAAGGACCTTCAGCCCTGGGCATCAGTGGGAAGAGAGAGCCACCCAAGGGCAGGCCAGGCAAGGGAACCGCCGCAGGTGTGTGCCGCGGGATCCCGCTTGCCACCTGCCTGGTGCGTGTTGCCAGCCGCATTCCAGCTCCTCCAGCTCTTGTCCCTCCTCCACCTTGTCATCCTCTGCCTTAGCACTGGCTGCGGCATCAGCCTGGGTGCTGGCCCTGTCCTCCACCCCGGCTCTCCTGTTCCTGGCTAGATTGGCCTCCTGTGCCTCAGACTCCTTTAGGAGCCCCAGAATCTCCAGAAAGGCCTGAGGCCTACCAACAACTCCCAGCTCCCTCAGAGCTCCATCCAGAGGCTCAACCAGGTTGGTCCTGCTGAGCAGGTGCCTTTCTGAGTCTTTTGCCATACATGCAGCATGTCAGTGGTGTGGTCTAACCAGGCCTCAAAAGATCCTTCTTTGGTTGCTGCTCAGAGAAAACACCCAGGCTCTGGTCCCTCACCTTCTGCACCCAGGGCTGGGTCACCTGACTAATGGATGAGAGCCCGCACAGCCCTGGCAAATTCATATCCAGAGCGCCAGCCACACTTTCCGGCTGCCCCTGTTGCTCCAGGAAGTGGAACACTCGACCCACAAACTCCCCACCAGAGCTCTGGGGCACAAAGACCACGCTCTAGGGCCCTGGGCACCAGGGATTTCCCCAGGGACCAAAGCATGGTTGACTTCCTGGTGGAGCCCGACCAGGGCCGCAGTGGTATTTTCCTCCTCTCCTTGGAACACTTTGCCCAGAACAGTGAACTGGCCCATGGCCACAGTGCAGGCTCCAAGGACTCTTGGAGTTGGCCTCCATCACAGTCCTCTGGGCCCCAGTGCTGAACCATGGTCACCACCATCGCCAGCAATTTTGACTGCTCGCCCAGGGTCGCAACCAGCTGTGGGCAGGGCAAGGTTTCAAGCACAGAAGAGGCTAGAGGGGTGGGGCCGAGGGGCAAGTGGAAGGCACGGGGTGGACTCCAGGAGCACCCCAACCTGTGAATGCGACCAGGGCCACAGCGAAATTAATGTCCAGCCCACCCCAAAACACACACACAGAAACACACACACACACTCTTCCTCCAAAGCTGCCTCTCCCCTATCCCTACCCCTAGCAACCCCGGCCTACATCAACCCAGCCCAGGGCTGGGTGCACCTCAGCAGCTAGGTCCCACAGCACCTTCCTGTGCCTGCTCCCCGTGGGCCGCAACCCCCACCCCACACAGCCCCCCAGCGCTTCCAGCCCCTCTAGCCCCGTGGGTTGCCCCAGTCTTGGCCCAGGGAGCAGAGGGCACGGGGTCTCCAAGGACAAAGTGAACCCTGGACCTGCAGCTCCCTTAGCCACTCCCAAGTCTGGGGTCTGGCCCCTTTTCCTGGGACAGGCAGGGTCCTTCTGAGAGCTCAGCTGCGGTGGCAGTGGTGGGTCTGTTGGCCCTGGTGGGCGCCCGTGCTCTTTGCTCCCTGGCTCTGCTCCTGCTCCAACTCTCCTGGTGCAGCACGTGGTCCACTGCTCTCTGCTCTCTGCCCTCAGGACTTGTTGGGGTGAGCAGGTGGCACAGTGCAGACCCTCATGTAGGCCTGGAGACCACTGGGCCATTGGTGCACATGGGACACTCGGCTGGACTAACGCAGCCACCCCTGCTGTGATGCCAGGGACACTCAGGGATCTCAGGTGAGGTCCTGTGCACTCCACCCCACCCAAACCCTCCCGAAGATCTACCGGTGTCCCAGGCTCTCTCTCACTGCACCCCATCATGCACCCGTGCCTGTAAATGGACAGAAGGACCTGTCCTGGACAGGGGGCACAATAAAGACCAGGAGTCTGCAACCACTGGCACAGCCCTACTCTGGCCAGGCAAGGAGATGGTGCTGTGGGGCTCCTTCGGCTGCCCTGCCTCTGCCATCCTCACGCTGCACTGGGCCAGGCCCATGGGCAGCCTGGGCGAGGTGCCCCTGATGCAGGCAATTCCCAGGTGAGACGCTGCGCCTGGTCACCCTAGTAGCTCCCATACATGAGACTCCCACTGTGGGGCCCCCATCTGCCTGGCCCCATTTGAGGGAGTGAGCCAGCCTGGGGCCTCAGCGGTCAGCAAGTGGAATGCAGGCTGGCCCGCTTGCCTGGCTGCTCCGGGGCATGCCGCTGTCCAGCACACGAGAGGGTGACCAGTACCCTAGGGGGCCTGAGTCTTCTCCCCTCTGCCTGCTGCAATCCTAGTGTCTTAGAGGAAGCTGCTTCCTGGATTTGGAGCCCGTTCCCCTGGGCCTTCCTCTTCTGGGCCTCTGAGCCCCATGCTTCTGCATTAGTGTGTGCTGTGGAGCTAGCAGAATGAGGGAGGGAGCAACTGGCCCTCAGGCAGGGCAGCCCATTCCCACCCATCTTGCTCTTGCCTGCTGGGCCAGGCCGTCCTCACCTTCACTGGAAACCTTCTGGCTGCACACAGTGGGGTTCATCCAAGCAGCCAGATCTGGGAAGCCATGTGGGATAGTAGCATGGGACACAACAGTCCCCATGACTCCCATCCACCCTGTGGTCTGCAGCCAGTTGTCTGGGCCCTCGAAGCTGTGACCTCTAATTGCTTTTTCCTGGTCTGACTGGATTCTCAATATGCCTTGATGGAAGTGATTTCATTTATTCTTCAGCAGAGGTTTGTGAGGCAAAGCGCTAGCATCCTGCTCACAGGACTGTGAGCCTCAGGCTTAGGAGTCATGCTCAAGGTCCCATACTTATGGTAGGTGGAGTTGAAATTGAATCCTGAATTAGTGCCCATTGCTCTTTGAGCCGAATTGGGACCATTTCTCCTTGGGTCGCTTTGTCCTCAATAGAATTTATTTTCCAGAATTCTATCCATGCACAGTCCCTGGGAAGAGAAAAACTCACACTCTCTAGGGAGAAAACTAGATCGCCTTCAAGTTTGTTGCTTTCCCTCCACTCAACCGTACAGACACATGGTGAAATTGTCTCCCGCCAAGAGTGGGAACGCACATCCCATGGCATGCGGAGTTGGGTCTTGTCAATTGTGCTTTGAAGCTCAAGTGCATATTTATTGCTCCTTAAAATCATCTGAGAGGTTGTTCACAGTCCCCTCTCTCTCACAAAGCACAGAGTTGGGAATTTCCAAGTCAGTTTTTCTGTGTTTCTAGAAAATGTAGTGAGCTGACATGGGACTGATGTGAAGAGCAGCCACTAATGGGTGTTTGATTCAGAGAAATTGCTCATCTGTCCCCATTCAATCAACCCACATTGTGAAAGAGCAGGCTGCTAGGACCCATTCATGGCCCTGATAGGCCGTAGAGTATCACAGGGATACAATGCATCAAAACACTCAGAAGGCAACCAGCCACGTAGACACCGCTGATGACTGCTAAATGGTTTAGACTGTTACTGTTGAAAACTTCTGTTGTACGTAAATTCCAAAGAGCATTGATTTTCTGGGATTGCATGGTCCAAGGAAGTCCATGGGCTGCTTTTATCATGTAAGCTGAGAAGAGGGCAGGTGCGATCCACACCACCACATGGAATTCCGTGCGTGTTTGCTGTGGTTTGCATTAGCGCATGACGCCGTAGCCTCAGAGAGATGGTTTGCCATTCGTGTCTAATGAGAGCAGGCTCCGAGGCAGAGGGCAGTGGCCGGTGACCATGTCCACAGCTCAACTCCAGTCTGCGCCATGGGCCGCAGAAACAGAACCACAGCAAAGAGAAGTGAGTGATTGCAGGGGCCTCCTCCCAATACTACATGAGGCTACCATGCATGGAGAATGGGACCTGCTCTGCTGGCGGGCAGGTTTGTCACTTCTGCCAATCCCATGGGAACAAAGAGCCATAGGATTTATAAAGCTTTGCATTGCACTAGTACTTCTGCACTTAGGTATTCCATGGAAAAGCACACTCTGAATGATTTTTGAGTTGTAGTGTTTTCCCTGCTTTATTCCAATTCAGTATTTTTACTCTACCACTCAGTTATCTCAAGGGCTGCCACCCTATAACGTTTTCTTTTCTGGCATTTCTTCATCCCCATGCAGAAAATTAGACTCTTTTCTGGTTCTGTTTGGCACAGTGGCAGATCTTTCCCCTGCTCAGTACTGAGGGAACAGGAAAAGCCCAGATTTCTATCAAGTGAGAGGAAGACGCTTAGGGAAATGCATCCAAAGAACGCTCGGTTTTGGTTTCCTTCTACATAGAACATGTTAAAAATGTTCTCCATTCCAGTATAAAACAAATCTGATTATCTCTCAATCTGGAGATTTGTCTCAAGACTTCCTTTCAGCTTCACTTCTGGGGGACAGATGAGAAGAGAACATGGAATGCAACTATTTAGGATCAAATGGTTGGAACTGAGTTTCCTATTTAACCCTCCATGTGTTCTCGGGAAGGTTGAGCAGGTACTTTCCTGATTTCTTGAAAGTTTCCTTGCAACTTCTTCCTGGCTGGAAAAGAGAACTCATTCCTCAGGCCCGTGCTGCTCTTGAGCCCAGGATTATCATGCCAGAGGACCTGGAGGGGCCTCTGTCCAGTCTCACAAATCCACCTCCTGATATTTGCCCAGCACTCAGCGCTTCCCCACCTCTCAGGAAGCTGTGCTCTGGTTGACTGGGTTGAAGCCTTTACCTCAGGGAATCTATACATGCACAGTAAAAGAACAGTGTTTCTGAGGGAAACATGCTAGTTTGTACGAGTTGCCAATTTCTGTGGTGCCAGTCCCTGCATTGTGATTGATTTTAAGCCACCGGGATGATGTCACTGAGTAGAAGCAAGATAGAATATTCCCAATTTACAGATGCAATCCACATGGATAGTCTAAATGCATAGATAATAATAAAATACTTAAGTAGTGAGCTTTTAGTATACTCCACCTTTGTTTTTCATGCAGTGTGTATAACTGTAGCTTCCTACAATTCAATTTTCAGAGGTGACTATGCTGCACAACTGAAAATTCAGCAGGTGATCACAGGGGTCCATCAGAGCCATTTTGAACCCTACACTGCTAGTCCAGGAAGCTTCCTAAGCTCTCCAGGCTGGTTCACATGGCTCCTGTGTGAGTTCCCATCACTTGCTTCCCATCCAATTGCCTGACTCTCTCCAGAAACATTATGAGGGCAGAGACATGTCCAGTTGTGTATTTCAGCTCTTCTCTTTGGGCCTTGTGATGCTTGATGAGTATTTGTGGAGTCGTGAGTTGAATGGATGTTACAAAGCCAAGGTGATGGAATATATATACCTGTATATATTCTGCAATGCGATCTAAAAGAGTGACTTTACAACTTATACAGAAAGAACATGTGACATAATCATTTAGCCAGGAAGAGAGAGTTGGGATGCTTTTCTCTCCACCCCAAAATGTGCTGCAGTTAAGAACCTGGGAGTCCCTCCTACGCAGCATTTGGAAGGAAACAGGAAGTTATTGCACTCATAAAGAAAAGAAAAGAGAAAAGAAAAGAAAGGAAAAGAAAGGAAAACCCTTCCCACACTCTTAGAATTAATTTGATTTTGTTGAAGAAAACATGTTTCAAAATACAGGATGCAATGTGAGCTGGCACTGTTAGGGCAACACTACAGAGCAGCAAAATTATAGACATTTTATAGCAGCAGTTAAAAGTCAGTTAGTGGCCTGTGACTGTGCTCATGCTGCCTGTCACATAGTCAGCCTGCTAAACTCATTCAGCCTTGATGGTCCACATCCAGCTGCTTTTCCCAGATGTTGCGGTGGGTCAAGCTGACTGCCTCCAGCTGTAATGCTTGTGCTTTTTCCTACTTAGAAAATTTAACATAGTTTTCTAACTTGCTTCCAGGATGCCATCTCTGGGACAGGCTGGCCCAGTCATGGACACATTGAACTCTACTTGCTCTGCTCAAACCCCTTGCCCTCCTTTGCACAACGTTCCTACCTCATGATAAACAATTCCTTTTGAGTGGATCTGCTTAAAACTAGCTTGCTTTCCAACATACGGCTCAATGCATGTAACCGATCATGTAATAACCTGCCATCAGCCTTGTACTTCCTGCTTGTAAGATGTATTTGAACTGAAAGCTAAGCTGACTAGTGCCTGCTGACATGGACTCTGACACAGGCCTCCAGCCTGCCAGCGTTAAAAATGAAGTTGCCTTCCAGATTCCTGGGTGCAAAATGTCTCCCACTTGGTTTGATGCTGGTTTTTCTGCAGCCCCACCATGGATAGAGCCAATTTGCCTCAGCCTCCTCCAGGAATGTGGATTACCTACCCTGGTCAGGAAGACCTGCCTAGTCTGCACCAGACTTGTATTCTATTGGCCCTGGCATGGGGCAATGGAGACACCAATCAGCCAGGTTCCCTGATTGCCCTGGAGAGCATGTAAGCTCAACATGGTCAGGATGTTCCAGGGAGATAGGAAACATGGCCAGCAGCATTAATCTGAAGAAAATCTCACAAGGATTGTAAACTACAAAAGCAGCATAGTTCATCAACAGATGAATGGATTTAAAAATGTGTTGTTAGGGCCAGGGATATAGCTCAGCAGCACAGTGCCTGCCTGGCAAACACAAGTTCCTTGGTTCAATTACCAGCACAAAAAAAGTATTATTTACTCACCATAGAATAATACTCTCTTATGAAGAATGATAAACTTCAACCATGGTTTAGAAAATGTGTGCTCCTTTGGAGCATGATGCTAAGTTAAACTAATGAGACGCTCAAACTGAAATACCTTATTGCTTCCCACATGGGAGAAAACCAAAGTTTGAAGAATGAGAGAGTAATGTAAAGCACAGAAAAGTGACTCAGTTTTAGGACAAGCTATGCAAAATGAGACCAGAAGAGTGAGTGAAATGAATCACATACAGAAAAGTAAATATTGTATAGTGTGCCTTACATGATGAAATGAAAGCATAAATTAAAAAGCAAAATACAGGATAGTCAAAAGGAAAGGAGGAGATGGAAGTTTCGCAAAGGGAAGAGGATGAAGAGATGGAGGCTGGCAGGGAGGAGGAGGGGACAAGAGGATGAAAACACTGTAAGATGAGCTATGAACGCGCACTAACCCCACACGAGGAAGGGATCATTAGATACCGCAGAACAGTGCCTGTGAAAGATGGGCTCCAAGATGAACATTGTTTCTGTATAAAAACAACCATGTCACTGGTGGCTGCTTACATGAATATCATGGTGAAAATTCACTAAGCAATTACATGTACTTTTCTGGTGATAGCTGCACTTCAGTCAAATGAAGATGAGTGAAAAGTCTCTGTCCTCAGACAGGATATAGGCTGATGTCACAAAGCTGAGTGCAACACACCCCCTTTTTATAAAGCAAAGCCATTCTGGAGGCAGGCAGCCCCCAAAAGGGCTTCTGCAGGTTCCCCCACTGACTTCCATTTACTTTCTGTATGATGCACCTTGGGCAGCTGCCTTGCAGCTGGCAGTGTGGAACAGGAAATGGCATCAGAGAAAAGTGAGAAAATATTGATTGGAAGGGCAGCTTTTTGAAGAAATGACATGGAGGGGCTGAACATGCTGCTCACAATGGCACACCCCCCACTCATTCAGACACTAGCCATGAGCCTGAGCCTGTGCTCAGCTCCTTTTGCTAACAAGGAACCCTCTCCATATGCCATGTGCTGCGGGCACACCTTGGACTGTATGCTCAAGGTGACAGCCACCCACCACATATATTCATGGAGTCTTGAGGTCATGTGTGTGAGCACAGTCTAGATGGGAAGAACCCTCCCTAGATCAGGAGCCTTGTGCCATCTAATGTGGAAGCCCTGGGGCTCCTGGGCATTGAGTGCAGGAGGTGTCTGTAGGTGGAGTGATGTGGGGTGAAAGTGGACAGTGCACACCAAATTGTGAGACTGAACATGAGGAAATGGAGCATCTCATTACAGTGTTTCATGTTCACTGCATGACACAACCATGATATTTTGGGTATTTTGATAATTCACATAGGAAAATTCTGTAAAGCTAACTTCCAGATCAGCCCAGGGTGGGGAAAGAGATTAAGAGGAAGTACAATGAGGTCAGAAAGAACATGCATATGTTAAAAACAATGTATTTGCTAAACCAAGTTCTTTGTATTGTTCACAGTCAGTTACAGATTGAACTTCTTGTTCTAGATTTAGCCAAGAGTAACAGGTGACTGTGCTAATCAGGATGTGGTTTCTGGCTTTAAGTTCTGCCTGCTGTAAGGGGTCTAAGAGCAGGCAGTTTGGCTGCCAGGCTAGCTAAATATAGGTTCTTCTTAGTTCACAATTGACTGCTTGGTTTCCTATGCTGGTTTTGAACCCATAACATTTGGGGGCTCATCTGGGATCCCAAATATTTGGAAATAATAGGAACCAAGTCTCTTTGAGACATTTATGCCTCAGGGTATTCACTGAGAGACATTGCTTAGCCCCAAGGAACTTTTTGTTTCAAAGCAAAACTAAAAACTTGGACAAGGATTTGGATCGAGCTGTCAGGATTCTTAGTGGTAAGACTGTTTCTGTTCAGTGGAGTGCCCCTTGGGAGTCTTTGGAGAAGTTGGATGCAACATTATCCCCAAGACTCAACCCCAGACCATGACAATGGCTAGTGGCATCAGGTTTTGTTAGTCTGGTGGTCTGTCATGTACTGTCATTGTCTCTTTGTCATGGGTCAGTCCACTTCTGCTCTGCTGACACCTTTGCAATATATCCTTAACAATTTTCAGGACTTTCAAGCAATGAACCTCCAGTTACAGAGAGACCGTTTATCCAGACAAACTCTGGACCTTCTGTGAACTTGAATGGCCCACCTTCTCAGATGTTAGCTGGCCCCCAGTGGGCTCTTTTAACCTGTCTCTGCTTCAACAAGTCTGCCAGGTCATTTTTGGGATGCCTGTAAATCCTGACCAGATCATTTACATTCAAACATGAATTGATTTGGTCTTGGACCCCCCCAAAAAAATTGGTGAAATCTTGCCAACCCCAGCACTGGCCCCGCTCACAGAATGTCTCTGTCTTGGGACCCCAAAAATGTAAGAGTCACCATAGTCCTGAGGCCCCTCCTGTCCTCACTCAACCTTCTGACCCTGTATCCCCTGATTCCTCATCTGGGGCTACTGCCCTGGCTCCCCTGTTACCTGAGGGAAAACCCCCTAGCTGAAGGGAGCCCAGGCCCCTTCATGATCTATGTTCCTTTCTCAACCAGTGATTTGTATAACTGGAAGCTAAACACCCCCTTTTTTTCTCAAAACCCTCAAGAATTAATTTCCCTCCTTGAGTCTATTTTCTACACTCATCAGCTCACCTGGGATGATTGCCAACAACTTCTCCAGATGCTTTTCACTTCTGAGGAGCATGAGTGCATCTGGAGTCTGGGTTGAAACCTTGCCCTGGGACCTGAAGGTTATCCAAGCGCTGACCCGGCCCAACTTGATTTGGTTTTACCCTCTGTTCACCCCACGTGGGACCCCAACAAGGATAGAAGTTAGGAGGCTCTGGAACAGTATTGCTAGACTCTCTTGGATGCTTTAAAGGCAGCTGCCCAAAAGTCTACAAATTTGTCTAAGGTGACAGGTAAGCCAGGATCCCGATGAGACTCCATCAGCTTTCATGGAGCACCTCCTAGAGGCCTTTCACATTTATACCCCTATTGATCCGGAGGCACCTGAAAACAGACGTGCTTTAAATATTGCATTTGTCTCCCAGTCAGCCCCAGATATGAGAAATAAACTTCAGAAGCTGGAGGGGTTTAAAGAAATGATGTTATCAGAGTTAATGGAAATTGCTCAGAAGGTTTATATTATAAGAAAGAGGGCCATTGGAAACAAACTGCAAGAGAGGCCCTAGGAGTCCTTGGTTACTGCTGGCTGTGGATCCTTGGATTTGCTGAGCTAGCCCAGCTGCTCTATGCCTCCACAGGAGGGAACCCAACAGAAGGGCTATTATGGACTGAAATAGAAGAACAAGCTTTTCAAAATTTAAAATTGGCCCTTACTACAGTT